>JAQZBX010000887.1:80112-93911 GCA_029593785.1 Cabassous unicinctus
CCAAAGCATGAGAAGCCAAAAAAAAAAAAAGTAAATGGGTTCTCCTTGAAATTAAAAACTTTTGCACCTCAAAAGATGTTATCAAGAAAGTAAAAAGGCAGCCTACACAATGGGAGAAAATATTTGGCAATCATATATCTGATAGGAGCCTAATATCCTGCATATATAAAGAAATCCTACACCTTGAAAATAAAAAGACAAACAACACATTTAAAAAATGGGTAAGTGACCTGAAAAGACACTTCTCCAAGGAAGAAATACAAATGGCTAAGAAGCAAATGAAAAAATGCTCGACATGTCTAGCTATTACAGAAATGCAAATCAAAACTACATTGAGATTCCTTTTTATGCCCATTAGAATGGTGGCTATTAAAAAAAAAAAAAACAACAGCAGACTATAATTGTTGGAGAGGATGTGGAGGAACGGGAACCCTTATCCGCTGCTGGTGGGATTGTGGAATGGTCCAGCCACTGTGGAGGACAGTTTGGCAGCTCCTCAAAACACTAACTATAGATCTTCCATATGATCCAGCGATTCCACTGTTGGGTATATTCCCAGAAGAACTGAAAGCAAAGACATGAACAGGTATATGCACATCAATGTTCATAGCAGCATTGTTCACTATTGCCAAAAATTGGAATAAACCCAGGTGCCCATCAACAGATGAATGGATTAACAAAATGTGGTACATACATACAATGGAATATTATTCAGCTGTAAGAAGGAATAAAGTGCTAATACATGGGATACCATGGATGAATCTGGAGACCTTATGTTGAGTGAAGCAAGCCAGGCATTGAAGGATGAACAGTACATGACCTCACTGATATGATTTAAGGAAATTGAGCAGTCTCCAAGAAATATTGTCTGAAAGATAGGTTTACAAGAAAAAGAAAGAGAAGAGAAAGTTGTGAGCCCTCATCCATACGGATGTAATCTATGGTAAAGTGATAGAGTGTAGTCACATATTGAAGAGATAGTACAGGTGGGTAATGATATTATTGAGTTTGTTGGTGCAGGGTTGACAGGTGGGTAGATAGGAAAGGGTGGGTTAGAATACCCAGGATACTGGGGGAAGAGATGAGTGAGGGACCAGGTGAATACTTGGGATTTGTGGGTATGAGTTTAAAAGTACAGAGGTGGGAACGCTTTTATGGCAATATGACAAGGAATTGTCACTGCTTTAGCGTGTTTGCTGGGGGGCATTCAGGACAGGGTACATCTGGAGCAGGCTTCTAGGGAGTATGTGAGTGTACACCTTGTCATGATGTGGTGTTTCAGTGGGTGGGACCCACACAATGATAGGGAAGGAGATGCACTCCCATCTTTGGGAGGACAGATTTGCTCAGAAATAGACAGGTGGGCATCTCTTAAGAGCAAGTGTGGTTCCTAAGAGTGGAGGACAAACCTGTGTGTCAAGATCTTTTGTTTCATGCAATTATGGATCTTGTCATCCAATGAGTCAAGGTAGGGGTCATCGTGGGCCCCAGGGGGATGGCAATGGAGGAACAGAATAGATCAAACAATGGGTATTTAGTGATCAGTGGAAGTGTTTTTGATTACCTTACAGTGATGGACACAGGACATGGTAAATATCATCAAAATTTATACAAGTGTAGGATGTAAAATGTAAACCATATTGTAAACCATTGACAAAGTTTAGTAGCTATGTTTCACTATCTGTATATCAGTTTTAATAATGCTACTATCCACATACAAAAAGGTTTTAATATGGGGTGAGGAAAGGGGTAGGAGTTTGGGTATATGAAAGCACTTTGTATTCTGTGTGTGACTTTGCTGTGACCTAAAAGTTCTTTGAAAATTAAATGAAAAACTGTGAGACACTGGGGAGTAAGAGGGGGAAGGTGCCATGGTACAGACTGGAGACCAGATATTGCCATGATAAAAGGCAAAATGGCAAAAAAAAATTTTATTTTATTTTTTTTATTTTTTCTCATTTTTTCAATAACCTAATCCTTTATTTTTATTTTATTTTTAGTTTATTTTTTTTCAAGCTTTCAGGTATTTTATCTCTTACATTTAAACATCATTATTTTTTTCATTTTACTATTACTTGTATTTGGCTATTGTATTGGCTTCATCTTTATAGAAGCTTTGGATCTCAACAGGGTTACAACTGGGGTGGGAGAGGATTGTTGGTAGGAGATGTCAGGGATGGTGTGTGCATGGGAGGAAGTTTACCTGAACATATATAAAATGTATATAAAATTTTTCAAATGCTCATGGAGTATGGTCACAGTGGGTGGAGAACCACTCAATAAATGAGAAAATACTGAATTCCCATCTTGGAGAGCTCTGCCATATTCTTCAAGGGAGTAGAAACAGTCCCCCAAGTGCAGGGGCAGTGTCTGGCAAAGGAGGATGGTCCACTGATGGGTTCTTGTTATTCATGACTAGCCTTATGAGTCTTTGCTCTTGAAATTGAAACTTAGCCTATTGTTATGGGGTACCTAAGGGTTGCCTCCTTGTTCCTCAAATGTGGTGTCTCTCTAAGCCAAACTCAGCATATGAATGCATTACCTGCCTCCCAGCATGAGACATGACTCCCTGGGATGAGCCTCCCTGGCAATGAGGGATTACTAACAAGTACCAATGGGCAATAAGACTGGAAAAATACCTTGAATAAAAGGGAGAAAAGTGAAGACAAAGGAGTTCATATTGCTAAGAGACTTCAAAGAAAATCAGGAGGTCATCCCAGAGGTAAGGCTTATGCACATCTCCATAAGATCTCATAGACTTGCAATGTGGATATCACCCCAAACAGAGGGGCTCCTGAGGGCTCTGGAGACATGAAGGTCATATTTCAGGGAAGATAGCCCAAGAGTTTGGTGCCTTTTCAGTGGGTCCTACATTGGAATACATGCTCCTGAGAGTGACAAAGTTGGGCCCAAATATGTCTTCCCTGCACATAGTCCATCTGTCCCTTCTATTCAAACCTGTGTGTGGCGATGGAGTTTGTAAGTGTACTACCAGAGACTGCAGTCTTTGGACTGTCCGTATGCCAGCTGGGCCTGGAATCTCAGTGGAGTTGCAATTCCTACTCTATAGATCAATAGACTCACACTGGACACCTGGTGGGGAGATAATGATGGACAACAGCCATCGCAGGGAATGGAGAGAGTCTGGAGCTGCAGACAGGATAATCCCATCCATCTTATCCATGGAATATAAGCCCCCTCTCACTTGGAGATGGAGTGGACATCACCATCTCAGACTCCTCAGGATTGGGGGAAGAACTATGGACTAGAGTGGAGTTTTTGGTATTCTGTTATAGACATATTGTGATTCACACAATGGAAGTAACTACAACATTAATGTGGAGCCAGTCACCACTGGACTCTTTGGGGGCAGGGAGAGGGAAAAGCAGTTGTAATACAGGGACTTTTTCAGGTCTTGGGAATTGTCCTGAGACATTGCAATGACAGATATAAGCCATTTTATATCATATTATAACATGCAGAACTGTGTGGGAGAGAGTGTGGTCTACAATGTGAGCTATGGTCCATGCTTAGTGGCAAAGCCCCAGGATTTGTATATCTATTGCAGGTGATGTGCCACACTAATGAAGGATGTTTATGTGGGAGGTTGTGGGAGATGTGTGAGGTGGGGCATATGGGAATCTCTACAATTTTTGTGTAAAATTTATGTAATCTAAGTTTCTTTTAAAAAATAAAAAAAAATTCTTTTTTAAAATCAAATGGCTGTATAGATAAAGGGTGAAAAAGGAGGAAATGTACTGTTAAACAATAGTAGATTATGACTTAAAATTGTGGTGGGACACTGTGCTGTCTAACAATAAAACTCTGGTGGAAATGCTCTGTTGGCTAGAGAAGCAACAGAAATCTCCTTCAGATGTTTGAGTCTAGGTCTCATGTAAAGGGTTCAGGAGGCAAAAATGATGCTATTAATTGAAGAAATTATATCACTGATTTCGAGGCAGTGGCCACTGAAGGTTCTGAGTACAGGGAGAGGGAGAAACAGGTGTAATATACGGGCATTTTGGGGACTTGGGAATTGTCCTGAATGACATTACAACAACAGATACAGGACATTATATATCTTGCCATAGCCTATAAAATTGTGTGGGAGAGAGTGTAAACTACAATGTAAATTGTAATCCATGCTTAGTGGCAATGCTCCAAAATGTGTTCATCAATTGTAATGAATGTACAATTCGTACTAATGAAGGATGTTGTTAATGTGGGAAAATGTGGGAGATGTAGAGAGCAAAGCATATGGGAATCCCCTGTATTTTTATGTAACATTTCTGTAATCTAAGTATCTTTAAAAATATATATATATATATTTTTTTAAAACAGAATACTCCTTAACATTACTACCAGAGATTTTTGAAGAAATAAAATACATACAGATTGTCAAGAATTTAGATTTCTAAAAACAATGAAATGAGCAATTATTTAGTTATTAAAGGATAATATAATGCTAAGTATTTAAGAAAGAAATTTGAAAGACACATAAACTGTCATGCAAACTTTCAATTCAAGCATTGCATACCTTCCTAGTAAATATCTTGATGAGTTTTGTTCAACAAAACCCAAGAAAGCTTAATGGAAATGGAAAATTTTAGAGATTAGTTCCTGAAATGTTACAATACAGTTGGGAAACTTACTCAAATAAATACAATAAGGCATAATAATACCATTGCATAAGATAACAAAAAAATGAAAAAGATTTTAGGAAACCCGGGAAGAAAGCTCAAACATTTTTCAGAACAGAATATATTTGTCAGAGATCTCATTATGTGTGTAGATTAAAAAAAGAAAAAGAAACATTGAACATATAGTGCTATGTGAAGTATATAGACTAGATAGATTATTGTATGTGAGCAAAATGAAGCATAAAAAAGACATGAATTACATTGTTCTTTGCATTAGGAGAAGAATCAAAAGCAACTAAAATGTTCATTTAGATTAAGTATATGAATTCAATCCATAGCAATCAAGAGAAATGTATCTCAGCCATGGATTGTCACAGGGCAGGTGCTGGATGGCATAGGTCATGGCTTGGAGCTGTAAGATGGCTCTAGGAGGGCCAGGAAAGCTGCCTCTCACCTTGGCAGCACACAACCTTCTTTTACCCAGTCCGAGACTGGTGCATACACCAAGTCAGCCTTCCTCAAAAGCTACACCTTTTTGATGATGCCCAGCAGGTGGGTGGACGGGCATTGACAGGGAGTAGAGCCTTTGGTAGGAGCTGCTGGAAAGGTCGAGGCCTCCGCTCCTTTTCAATATGATTTTGCTATTTAAGAACCCTTGAAATTCTATATAAATTTAAGGGCTGACTTTTCCATTTCTTTAAAAAGTCAATTGACTATGGGCATGAAGGTCTATTATTGAACTCCAAATTTAATTCTGTAAGTCTGTGTGTTTGCCTCTGTACCAGTGTAATGATATTTTGATTACTGTAGCCTTGTAGTAAATTTTAAATTACGTATTACTAGTGCTCTAACATCATTCTTTTTCAAGATGTTTTGGTTATTTAGAACAATACAAATTTATTGATTGGCTTTTCCCATTGCAGCTAAGATATCTGTTGGAATTTTTATTTCAATTACATTGAATCTGTACATTTCTTTGGGTAGAATTAACACCTTTATAATATTTAGTCTTCAAATCCATGAACAGAGAATATTCTTCCATTTACTTTGATCTTTCATAAGTACTTTTCAGCACTGTTTTGCAGTTTTCTCTGTATAAGTCCTTTATAACAGGTTAAATTTCATCCTAGTTAATTGATTTTTTTACCGTTGTACTTATATATAGAATGCTATTCTTGTATTCCTCTTTAATTGTTCATTACTTGTAATGTTTAGCTTAATGTGCCAACTCTACCAGGTAATGGTGCAATTGTTTGGTCAAACAAGTGCAGGGCTAATTTTAATACAAGGACACTTCAAGGACTTTAATCATCAATGAGTTGAAAACTTATATCACTGATTACATCTACAATCAACTGAGGAGATTGTCATCTCCAATGAATTACATCTCATCCAGTCAGTTGAAACTCTTAAAAGGAGAAGTGATTTCAAAATTCAGAGAGAAAGGATCCCCATCTCTACTTCAGAAAGCCAGTAGCTCCTGGGTAACTCAATGAGTCCCTTTATCTGAGTCCTTGACTTGCAGACTACCCTTTATAATTTGGATTTCTGCATCCCCATGGTTGTGTGACAAAATTTTTTAAAATATCAAACTGTTTACAGATATCTCCTGTCAGTTCTGTTTCCCTAGAGAACTCTGACTAACACAGCTTGAATCAGGAGTGGCTTTCTCTGACTTGTGGAAAGAGAACAATTAAGGTAGGAAAGACAAGTGAAAGCCACTAGAACTTCCCTTATCTAGCAAAGCAGTAAACCCAAAGCAATACCAGATACCTGGATGAACTGCAGATATCAGTGCCACCAAAAAGGAATTGATGGATGCAGCTGTGGTGATTCCCATCACATCCCCATTCAACATTCCTATTTGGCCTGTGCAGAAAACAGATGGATCTTGGAAGATGATGGTGGATTATCATAAACTTGTTCAACTGGTGACTCCAATTGCAGCTGCTCTTGTAGATGTGGTAGAGACTGAATGCTTAACTAAGGGCCCCCAAATTACCATGAGACCTGAGTTGCCTATCATGAGCTGGGTATTGAGTGACCCACCAAACTATAAAGTTGGTTGTGTCCAGAAGTACTGCATCATAAAGTGGAATATATGAGATACATAATGTGTGGATTACAAGTATGTTACATGAAGAAGTGGACAAAATGCCCATGATCATCACACCTGTCACATTGCCTTCTCTTTCCCAGCTCACAATTATGGACTCTTGGGGAGTCCCTTACAATCAGCTGATTGAGGAAGTGGAAACTCGGGCTTGGCTTACAGATGTTTCTGCACAATATGCACTTACCACCCAAAAGTGGGCAGCATCCCCTTTCTGGGGTGCTCTGAAGGAGAGTGGTGAGGGGAAAACCTCGCAGTAGGCAGAACCTAGGTAATGTAGCTCGGTATTTATTTTGCTTGGAAGGATAAATGACCACAGGAGCATTTTTAAACTGTTTCACGGGCTGTTGCCAATGGTTTGTCTAGATGCTCTGCAACTCAGAAGGATCTTGATTGAAATTTGTTGAGAAAGAGGACTGGCAAAGAGGTATGTGGATAGACATTTCTGAGTGGGTAAAAAAACATGAAAATCTTTGTGTCCCACCTGAATGCTCACCAGACAATGACTTCAGAAGAGGAAGATTTTAATAATCATGTGGAGAAAATGACCTGTTCTGTGGATAGCAGTCAGCCACTTTCCCAAGACACTCCTGTCATTGCCCAATGTAATCAAAGACAAATTAGCCATCATGGTAGGGATGGACGTTATGAATGGACTCAGCCGCATTGACTTCGCTTCACCAAGGTCGACATAGCTACAGCTACTGCTGAGTGCCCAATCTGTGAGCAGCAAAGGCCTCCACCCAACCCCTAATATGGCACTATTCCCCAAGGTGATCAGCCTGCTACTTGGTGGCAGGTTTATTTTATTGGAACACTTTCATCACTGAAGTGGCATATTTTTTTAACCGGAATAGATACATAATCCTGATAGGGATTTGTATTCCCTGCATGCAATGACTCTTCCAAAACTACCATCTGTGGATTTACCAAATGTCTTATCCAACATCATGATATTCTACAAAGCATTACTTCTGATCAAGGAAACCATTTCAAAGCAAATGATGTAACAGAATGGACAAATTCTCATGGAATTCACAGGCCTTACCATGTTACCCATCCTCCTGAAGCAGGTGGAATGATAGAACAATGGAATGGCCTTTTGAAAACTCTACTAAGGCCCCCAAAATTTGGCAATATCTTGCAGAGCTGGGGCAATGTTCTCCAGGAGGCTGTGTAGTCTCTAAATCAGCATCCACTGTATATTGTTGTTTCTCCCATAGCCAGGATTCACAGCTCCAGGAATCAAGTGGGGGTAATGGAAGTGACACCACCAGGATTACTTCTCATTAATCACTAGGAGTATTTTTGATTGCTATCCCTGAAACTTTAAGATCTGCTCACCTAAAATTCTTACTTCCAAAAGAAACAGTACTTCCACCAGGAAGCACAACAATGATTACATTGAACTGGAAGTTAAGACTGGTACCTGACCACTTTGAGCTCTTCATGGTTTTGAATCACCAGGTAAGAAAAGAATTACTGTACTGCCTGGGGTGATTGATCCTGACTATAAAGGGACAATAAGACTTTATACAATGGAGGTAAAGTAGTATTTGCCAAGAGTACAGGAGATCCCCTAGAGCATATTTTAGTACTACCATGCCCTGTGATTAAAGTCAATCAACAACTCAATCCAGGAAGAACTAACAATAGCCCAGAATATTCAGTAATGAAAGTTTGGGTCACCCCACCAGGCAAAGAACCAAGTTCTCTCTGAGGATAAAGGGAACATGGAATGGGCATTGGAAAAAATAGTGATAAATATGAACTTTGATCATGTGACCAGTTACAGAAATGAAGAATTTAATGGCCATGAATATTTTTTATCTTGTTTTGTTATAAATTTATTTGTATATATACATAAAACAAATACCTTTTTCTTCCCTATGTTTTCCTCTTGTCATATGACATAAGTTGAAAAAGGTTGACTGTGATGGTTAGGCTGATGGGTCAATTTGGACAGGTTATACTTCCCAGTTGTTTGGTCAAGCAAACACTAAGCTAATTTTAATACAAGAGCATTTCATGGACTTTAGTCATCAATGAGTTGGTAGTATTTATGGCTGATTATATCTGTAATCAAGTGAAGAAATTGACATCACCAATGAGTAAACACCTTAAAAGAAGTGATTTCAGCATTCATAGAGAAAGAATTGCCTTTTATACTTCATACCACGAACATCTACTGGGGAACTAATCAAGGATCTTCATCTGAGTCCCTGACTTGCAACCTGCCCTATGGAATTTGGATTTGTGCATCCCTATGGTTTCAAGAAATAATTTTATAAAATCTCATACTATTAAAAGATATTTCCTGTCAAACAAAGATAACTTGTTTCTCTAGAAAAACCTAACTAATACATTATTAAAGACAGAAACATCATTGATTTTGTGTTTTGTTATTTTACCCTCAATTTGTGGAATTAATTATCTTTTGGGGGGATTTTTCATAATTTTCTATATATAGGGCCATGTCATCTGCAATCAGGGAAAGTTTTACTATATGCCTTTTGATTTTGATGACTTTTATTTTTTTTCTTGCCTAATTATTATTGATAGAGCACACACTACTGTGATGAATTGTGACAATGGTGATCCTTACCTTGTCCTTGAATATGACGTTAGCTATGGGATTTTCATATATGGCCTTTATCATTTTAGTTAATTTCCTAATATTCCTACTCTTTTCAAAGGTTTTACAGGAAGGGTGCTGGATTTTTCCAAAATTTTATCCTACATCAATTTAGATGGCAATGTTTATTTTTTTTTACTTCATTTTATTAATGTGTTTTATTACATTAATTTATTTTCTTATATTGAACCACCAAGTATTCATGGCATACTTGGGGTAAATCTCAACTGATCATGGTTTATAAATATTTTAACATTCTTATGATTTTTGTTTATTAGAATCTTTGAGTGTTCATGTATAAACATTCATAAGGGATACCGGTCCATAATTTTATTGTGGTATCTTAACCTGGCTTTGGTATTAGTGTGATGCTAGTCACTAGAATGAGTTAGGAATTTTTTTTAGTTTGCCAAAGGGCTGCTAATGCAAAGTACCAGAAGTGGGTTGGCTTTTACAAAAAAGTTTTATATGGCATAAAATCTTAGAGTTCCAAGGCCATGAAATGCCCAAACCAAGGCACCATCTGATATGCTTTCACAACAAAGTCAGCAGTGAAATGTTGAAGCAAGATGGCAATCAATCATTACCAAGATTTGAGCTCAACTGAGGGCAACCATGCATAAAGATTGTCTCTATGTAAGTCTCATATAACAGTCTTGGTTGCTTCACCCTCGTCCTGAATTCAGCTATATGCTATCAATCATATAACAAGGTCATCACCTCTTGAGCTGCCCATGGGCCACATCTCTCAGGAACTTCATGTTTAAGCAATCATCTAGTCCTCTCTCACATGGCAGGATTAAATATGGTGGCTTCCTTCTCCTGGGTCTGTCTCTCTCCCTATATTTTTCCTTTCATATGAGATCCAGCCTGGGAGAGGGAAGACTAAACCTGAGTCAAATCTCACTGACATGATCCTATAAAAAGCCTTAAAGGAATCTTGTCAAGTAATCAAGTCAACCAAATTTAATGCATTAAATGATATCACACCCATAAGATTAGTTTATAAACAATAATTTCCCTTTTTTGGATTCATAAAATAATCTCCATTTGTCACAGAAGTGTTCTCTCTGATTCAATTTTGTGGAAGATTGTTGTTTTTGGAATGTTGTAATTCACTAGTAAATCCATTTGGTCCTGTGATTTTCATTGCTGTGATATGTTGATTACTGATTTGATTTCTATCAATAAAGATCTTCTATTTCTTCTTGAGTCAGTGAAGATAGTTGTATTAGTCTGCCAAAGGGGTGCTGATGTGAAGTAGAAGAAATTGGTTGTCTTTTATAAAGAGTATTTATTTGGGGTAAAAGCTGAGTTTCCCAAGGCCTTGTAAATTCCAACTCAAGGTATCATAACAGGTACTTTCTCATGAAAGATAGCTGCCACATGTTGAAGCAAGATATTGGGCAATCTGTGCCTTATCTATCTTTCTTGGGATTCCTTTTCCTTTTAAGGCTACATGGATGTCAGCTGTAAGCTATCAGGCAAAGGGATCAACTCTCTCCAAGCCCCAGGTTCAAAAATTACACAACAGTGGGTTGTGGGAACCTGGCATCAGATTAGACAGATAGGCTTAGCTCTCACAAAAACAATGGAGAAAGAGCTAAAACTGGCAGAGGGACCTGCTTTGGGGGTCAGCAAACCAAGACAATGCTCCAGAACATCTAAGAGGGTAAGGGATAGAGAGATGAAGAAGACAAAACACTAAACTGTGAGTTACTAAACCACCTGGCTGTCAGGAAAGTTTCTCTTTCCTCATTCCCAAAATATTCAGTGACGATAAAACTCCTGGCTTATTTCAGTTGACTGAAAGGGGAGCAGATGCTTTCCTCCCTGCCAGCTGTTACAAGGGAAAAGGAAGGGGAAACCTGAGGACTTTCCTTCAGTTAATTTGACCAGCAGAACCCAGTTTGAATCTCAGCTCTGGCAAGATGAAAAGAATGGAAAATCAAGACACATACACCTCCATGTAAAGTTGCAATAATTAGTGCCATCTGTTGGTCAGTCTGGAAATTACAGGAAAAGAAACTGCTTTTAGAGCTGTCTTTATCCCACCCCTGGGAGAAAGTCAACTCTCCATTAGTGAGTCCTTGGCACAATTTTGGTAACTTAAGCTGGGAAATTTTAAAGACTAAGGATATGTTGAAAAAAATATCTAAGAGCTGTGAATAAATAATAACACTTGGCAAAAAAAGAGAAATTGGCCACCAGAATAAATTCACCAACATATTCAGATTATTAGACATCAGCAAAAAATTACAAGCCATACTAGGAACCAGTAAGAGATGACCTAGACAAAGGAACAACTCAAATAACCTGAAATGATTCAGGATTTAAGACAATTTATCAATAATAAACACACAAATCTCTTAAATCATTTTATAGAATTGAAAGAAAATATGACTAAAGAGATAACGGATATTAAGAAGCCACTGGGTGAGTGTAAATGACAATTTGAAAATCTGCAAAGAAAAGTAACAAAACTTATGGGAATGAAAGACAAAATGGATGAGATTAAAAATATATTAGAGGCACATAAGAGCAGATTAGAACTGTTTGAAGACAGAATTAGTTATTTTGAAGACAGAACATCTGAACTGGAAAAGACAGGAGAACACATAGAGAAGAATGAAAAAAAAAATGGAACAGAGTCTCGGGGAACTGATTGGCAACCAAAATGCAAAAACATACTCATTGTCAGCATTCCAGAAGAAGAAAAAAATAGAAAAGAAGCAAAAAGAATATTTGAATAAATAATGACTAAAAACTTCCTTACCCTTACAGAGACATGAATATCAATATCCAAGAAGGAAAATGTACCTCAAATAGAATAAATATGAACAGACCTACCCTGAGTTGCCTGCTATCCAGAATGTCAAATATCAGAGGTAAAGAGAAGATTTTGAAAGCAGCAAAAGAAAACCATTACATACAAGGGAAACTCGATAACTTTAAGTGATGTCCTCTCATCAGAAACATGAAGAAGAGAAGAAAGTGGTATGATATATTTAAGGTATTGAAAGAGAAAAACTGCCAGCCAAAAATTCTGTACCCAGAAAAGCTGTCTTTCAAAACTGAAGGAGAGTTCAAAGTCTTCATAGACAAACAAAAACTGATAGAATATGTACCAAAATACCAAAATTATAAAAGATACTAAAGAGAGTGTTGTAGCCTGAAAGGAAAAAAAAACATGGACAAGAGACTTGGAGAGAAATGTAGAAATGAACATTATTAGAATGGGTAAAGAAATAGACTATAATATAATATGACAACAGAAAGCCAAAGGTCAAAATGGATGAAGTAAGGCCCTTACAGTTATAACATTGAATGTTAATGGCTTGAACTACCCAATCAGAAGACACAGACTGATAGAATGGATTAAAAAATATGAGCCATCTGTATGTTGTCTATAAGAGACTAATCTGAGAGGTAAGGACACAACCAGGTTAAAAGTAAAGGGTTGAATCCCTGGGTCTAAGGTGGGTTTCCTGTAGGCAACATATAGATGGGTTATATTACCTTATATAGTCTGCCAATCTGTGTCTCTTGACTGGTGAGTATAATCCATTATCATTCAGTGTTATTACTCCCAAGGAATTACTTACATTAGCCATACTTTCTTTGGGTTTATGTATGTCATATGTTGTTTTTATTTCTCTTTCTCCTTTTAGTTGTTCTTATACTTTCCTCGAACTCTCTTTCTCCTGTTTTTCCCTTTTGACCTGCAGAATTCCCTTTAGTATTTCTTGAAGGTCAGGTTTCTTATTGGCATGTTCTCTTAATTTCTATTTATCTGTGAATATTTTGAAATCTCCATCATTTTTGTAAGTCAGCTTTACTTGATAGAGAATTCTTGGTTGCAAGGTTTCTTTCATTTAGTACCTTAACTATGCAGACAACTGTAAACAAGAAATTCCCATCCATCAGCTGTATAGGATTGAAGTCTCTCTCAATCAGAGGTGGAGTGGACATCATTCTCCAAGATTCCTCAGGATTTGGGAATGAACTGTGGACTACAGTGGACTTACTGATATTCTACTATAGATAAATTGTGATTCTAGCATTGGAATAAATTACAACATTGATATGGAGGCAGTGACCACTGAAGGCTCTGGGGACAGAAAGAGGGAAAAATAGTTGTAATACAGGGGCTTTTTCAGGACTTCAGAATCATCCTGAATGATTTTGCAATAACAGATATAAGCCATTTTATATCATCCTATAACATGCAGAACTGTGTGGAAGACAGTGTAGACTACAATGTCAACTATAGTCCATGCTCATTACCAAAGCCCCAGGATGCATTTATCAGTTGCAATAAATGTGCCACACTAATGATGGATGTTTAGATGGGAGTGTGTGGGAGGTGTAGGGAGTGGGGCATATGGGAATCCATATATATATATATATA
>JAQZBX010000888.1:0-93677 GCA_029593785.1 Cabassous unicinctus
TGAGAGCATCACTAAGGAGAAATTCAGCTTCAGTGGCTACTTAGAGCACAGCTGCGAATCTGCCCTGTACTCTGGCAGAATAACGCTTTGCGGATGGTGTTCCCTGGATTGGGCTAAGCTCTGTCAGGGTCCTGGATGGGAAAAGAGCCTAAGGCCACTGACCACATCAGAAGTCCATACCCCTGGCTGTCATAATTACCCTGCCATGAAAAAACGAATTTGCTGCAGTTAGAAATGGGAATTTCTGGAGATGAAATTCCAAGTGCTTTCCTCAAGGGGAGGGACTCAGAGTCGGAACTGTCTGGCCTTCATTCCATCTTTCTGAAACATTGTATGCATGTCCTGGAGAACTCTTGAATGATGAGACAAAATATGTTTTCTTTGACTTTTTAAAGCCCATGTTTCAGAGCAAACAAGTGTACAAATTGCATCCGATGATCTGCAGATGTTACTGGGATTACTGGCTCCAGGAGCTCCTGAATTAGCAAATTTTTTATGCCATTTTTAAGGTTCAGGCAAAATAATAAAAAGAGAGATTAATTTTAAAGATTGCCTTAGAATGATTTATTTCACATTAAGTCTAGATGCAAACAATGTGGCCATTAAATTCCTGCTTTGGTTTGTATGACTCAACAAAATTAGAGTAAGTGCAATTTAAATTCCACAAACTGGGTAATCTACAATGGTAATTTTTGAGTTGGTTTTAATTTGAGCTTGAAAAATTCAGAATTAGAATAGTAAATCAGAAGCATCCTGACATATACTATTTAAATATCAGATTGGGACCCTGCTAACATAAAATTTTTCACATATCTTCCTTCCCCATTCTAAAACGATCCTGTCCAGATTGCTCTTCATTGAATGGAGGTGCAGATTTGTAAAACCAACCTCTTCCCTGCTGTGAGCCTTGCTGAGTTCATGGGAAGCTGCTACTCTTGCTGAATTTTGTAAAATAATTTTGGTCTACAGGAAAGTTTGTGATTTATTTCCTCATATATCTTTCCATCTACTTGAAATGAAATTTAAAAAGAAGCCCTGTGGTGAAAGCTGAAATATTAAACTTTAGAATGATTTTTCTTAAATTAGGAATCATAGCAGTGTTACAATAAAACAAAAATGAGCTTGAAAATATTTGATGAAACTCAGTTACAGAGAGGAAATTCAAGTATTTCTATTACAGAAAGTTCCCACTTTCTAGGGTTTGAGATATCTTTTACACTAAGATTTTTTTGCAGTAACTCCTCTTGATAACTTTGATAAAGGTCATTTAAGAGTCCATCCTTGTGTATAAATCAAAACAATTTTGAGATTATTCATTGCATATAGCAGTTTCTACTGTGTGCTTAATTACTACGCTGTGTGCTATTTTAGTGTTTTGGAAAAATGAAAAGTAAAATCTGTTCTAAAGAAAGATCTTATTTAAAATTGATACTGTAGAAATATTTAAAGTGTCTGAAACTTTTTCTTATGGATATAAGCAAACAGAAAAATATTTATTCAATAAAATTTCATAAATACCATTAAAAACAGCACAATTTTATAGGGCATGTTAATGAAAACCTACAATTACCTTCCCCAACCTGACCTTTCTTTGAAAATTCTCTCTTCAAGGCTTTTGTGGTCAAGAAGATGAGGCTCCCTCACACCCAGAAACAAAGTTACAGCAATCATTTTCCACACTTAGGGCAGGTCAACAGCATTTCCCATCCCACCTTTGTGCCATGATATAGAAGCTCTATTCTAGGCCAAGACGGCTAAGACGCTAGGGTCTCTTTTCTTCCACTCATAAGGTGAAAGCTCTCCCTTAGAAAGGGCAGACTGAGATATTGGACCCAATTGTTTAATATATACTTTTATTAGAGAAGTTGTGAGCTTACAAAACATTCATGCATCAAATGCAGAATTCACATACAACACCGCTCCACTAACACCTTGAATTGTTGTGGAACATTTGTTATAGATTATAAAAGAACATCATCAAAATATTGCTGCAAACTATGGTCTATAGCTTACATTTGGTATATTTTTCCATGCAGTTCCCTATTAATAACACCAAGTATTTGTATTGTACATTTGTTTTAATTCATGAGAGAATGCTGTGATTCTTTCCATCATCCACTACATCATTCACTGTGTTATACAGTCCCAAGCCTTGTACAGTCCATCCAAAGTGTACATTCAGTGTCTCTTAGTTTCCTCACAAAGTTGTGGCAGCCATTGCCTCAGTACATTTTTGAATGTTTTCCTTAGTCCAAAAAAAATCCCCATATCCCCCTATTATATATCCTTACTCTTGATATAAAGTATTGTTTGAAATTGGTGCAAGAATATTGCAAATAGCTGTTTAGCTATAGTTCTTATCACCTGTTATCATATAAACAGGCAAAGGTCTAGGTGAAGAGTGAGCAAACTTTCCTATAAAGGGTCAAATAGTAAATATTTTATATTCATGGGTCATCTGGTATTTGCCATTACAACTAATCAGCTCTTCTGTTATAGTGAGAAAGCAGCCATAGTCAACTAATGAGTGGTTGTGTTCCAATAATACTTTATTTACAAAAACCGATGGGAGACATATTTGGCCCATGGGCTGTACTTTGCTAACGCTTGGTCTAGCTGTGTGGTATTTTGTTGTATGAATATACTATAATTGATTTAACAAGCCCTTTATTAATAGACATTAATTTTTTATTACAAGTAATTCTGCACAGTCTTGCAATCCTTGCTTACTTTTATAAATATATCTGTGGGAGAAATTCCTAGAAGTAGAATCTCTAGGAAAAATGCATACTCTTTTTTTTTTTTTTCAGAAATTGCAAAATTGCTTTCTATAGAGGTTATATCAGTTTACAACTTACTGGACCCCTCTTGTCTTCCTTACTTGTAAGTTGAATATTCCATAATGGCAGATGCAAACCCTGAAGAAAAGATCTTATCACTGCTGTCCACTATCAATTTCATAGTGCAGTGTTGTACTTTAAAAGCACATGTCTCCTATCTCCACTCTCACCTTTAGATAAGTAGAGCAAAATTTTGTCCTGGAAGACAGGCAGTCAGGAAGAACAAAGCACTCTGAGCTCTCCAAAAGGAGTGCACACTCCATATTCAGAATATAAGGAAATTCAAGCCTAAGGTTGATGTTCATAAGACTGCATATATTGTGGTTATCAATTCAATATTGTGGTTAACAATTAAAGAAGCTAGTATGTCAGTGTTATCCACACTTAAAACAGTGGAAGAGCTAGAACTTTAGCAAAGATGAAAAGGAAAAGAGACTGTTAAAAAGAGATCTGCTTTGGTCACAGAAAACCACAAACACTGCCCTCAAAGTATATTCCAGCAGGGGATCCTGGTAGTAATTGGTTCAGGCTGAAGAATAATTTATGTCTTAAGTCTCTGCCAAAAACAATACAGAAAATCATGAACAATTAGTGAAGCTGAATCGGTGGGTATGATACTCATGTAGGCAGAGAAGATAATAGGTATTGTCACAGTTATCTCATGGTAAGGAGGGTTAGAGAGAATTGTTCATGCTCAATATTGCACACTCTGAAAAATAATATAAAGCCTGTATACTGCAGAGAAATAGAGTTCAATAAATTTGTTTAGTCAAGTCACAAAATAATTAGCTAGAAATCAAATTTTATAAAATGTATTTTATAAACTGTATCTTATAAAATTATAAAATATATTTTATTTCTTATATTTAAACTTATCATTATTGTTTCATTTTCCTATTAATTGTATTTGGCTATTGTAATTTCTTCATTTTTGAGGAAGCTTTGGATCACAGAAAGGTCACAACTGGGGTGGGGGAGGATTGGTGGTGTGGGGTGTCAGTGATGGGGGATGCATGGGAGGGAATTCACCTAAGCACAAATATAAAGGGTATAAAAATGTGCAAATGTTCACGGGACATTTTCACAGTGGATGAAGACTCACATAATAAGCGAGAAAATACTGAATTCCCATCCTGGAGAGCTCTGCCACATTCTCTAAGGGACAGCAACAGTCCCCCAAATGCAGGGACAGTGACTGGCAAAGAAGGATGATTCACTGATGGGCCCTTGGTATTGATGACTAGGCTTAAGAGCCTTTACTCTTGATATTAAAACTTAGCCTATTGGTATGGGGTGACTAAGGGTTGCCTCCTTGCTGTTTAAATGTGGCCTCTCTCTAAGCCAATCTCAGCATATGAATGTATTACCTTCCCCCCAGCATGGGACATGACTCTCAGGGATGAGCCTCCCTGGCATTGAGTGATTGTTACCAAACACCAACTAGCAATGCAACTGGAAAAAGAACTCAAATAAAAGAGGGAAAAGGTAAAGACAAATGAGTTCATATGGCTAAAAGACTTCAAAGTGAGTCAGGAGGTCTTCCCAGAGGTAACACTTATGCACGTCTCAGCAGGATCTCATAGACTTCCAAAGTGGATACTACTCCAAATAGTGGGGCTCCTGAGGACTCTGGAGACACCCAGGTGGTATGGTAATGGCAGATAGCTCTGGAGTTTGGTGCCTTGCCAGTGGGCCCTACCTTGGAGTTTGTGCTCCTGAGAGTGACAGAGTTGCACTCAATTATGTCTTCCCTGCACATGGTTCATCTGTCCCTTCTATTTAAACCTATACTTGGTGCTGGAGTTTATAGATGTTCATTCAGAGACTTGAGTCTTTGGGCTGTCCATGTGCCGGCTGGGCCCAGAACCTTAGCAGAGTTGCAACACCTACTCTACAGATCATTGGACTCACCCAGGTCAACTGGCGGGGAGATGATGATGGACAATGGCCATCCCAGTGCATGAAGAGAGTCTGCAGCTGCAGGCAGGATAGCCCCATCCATCTTCCTCATGGGATATAAGACCCCTCTCAATTGGAGATAGAGTGGACATTACCATCCCAGAATCCTTGGGATTGGGGGCAGAGATATGGACTAGAGTGGACTTAATGGTATTCTACTACAGACATATTGTGACTCTAGCAATGGAAGAAATTACAACATTGATATGGAGCCAGTGGCCACTGGAGGCTCTGAGGGCAGGGAGAAGGAGAAACAGTTGTAATATGGGAACTTTTTTGGGACTTGGGAATTGGCATGAGAGATGTTGCAATAATAGATATAAGCCATTTTATATCACCACATATCATGCAGAACTGTGTGGGAGAGTGTGTAGACTACAATGTGAACTTTGGTGCATGTTTAATGGCAAAGCCCCAGGATGTATTTTTCAGTTGCAATGAATATGACACACTAATGAAGGATGATTTTGTGGGAGGGTGTGTGAGGTGTGGGGAGTGGGGCATTTGGGAATCCCTATATCTTTTGTGTAGCATTTATGTAATCTAAGTATCTTTAAAAAACTAAGTAATAAATTTTTAAAAAAGAAAGGAAAAGAAAAGAAAACAAACAACTTCATCAAACACCAAAAAGGGATAAAGTTGTCATTGTGCAGAATGACCACATTATATTATATAAAAGGCCTAATTTTCAAAATGAGATGTATAAGTAATCAGTATATATGATCCATAAGCACACACACACACACTAACTTATAAAAAGAAGTTAACAGAAACTGCCCTTTAGGCGTCCCAGATATTACATTTGCAAATACATTAAAGCAGCCATTATAAATAGGTTAAAAATTAAGGAACCATGGTTAATGTGGTAAAGGAAGGTATGATGAAAAGGTACTAAAAATGCTAAAATAACAAATATCAATAAACACAACTCATTTATTTTATATTTTGAAATTTAAAAAAAATTACAATGATAATGTAAATTAGAATGTTGAATATTATGATAAATGAAATGAAAAATTCCCTAGATGGGTTCACAGTTTATTTGAGCTGTCATAAGATATATTTAGAGAACTTGAAGATATATTGATGAAGATTAAGCAATCTGAATAACAAAGAAAAATATTATGCAACACATCCACAGAGATCAATGAATTCCAAGTAGAAAAAATACACTTAGATACATCACAGTGAAACTAGCAAAAGTAAGCAAAGGGAGAATGATGAAAGCAGCAAGAGAAAAATAATCCATGATGTAAAAGGAAACTGGATAAGATTACAGTGGACTTCAGAACAGAAACTATTGAAACCAGGAATTGCATTTCCAAAGGAATAATTTTTTTTAAATGTCCAGCAAGAATTTTATGTATAGCAAAACTTTCCTTCCAAGATAAAAGAAATTGAAAATTAAACACTGGCATATCAAGTTCTTGAAAGTCAGCAGTCTTTTCCTGTCAATAAATACTTGAAGAACTAATAGCAACAACTTCTCTTGGATTCAGCAGAGACATCTGGTTTTTAGAAAATTTGCCTTCCCAATATATGGTGGGAAAAGAAAATATAGAGAACTGTAGCTGATATTTGATTACTGGAACATTAGCTAAGGGGTCATAAATTCATAGAAGTACTTACAAGCTGATTTTTTAAAAAAATTGTTGGAACTGAGGGTGGGACAGCATGTGACTGAGAGATGGATGGGTTTGACATGTTTGCAGTATCCAACTTTACCGTGAGAATTGATTACTTCCCAGTACCCCATCATGCTCTCACAGTGAAGATTGAAAACCACAGTGTACTATATCCAGAGCCATCTCTATAAGCAAGTTCTACTCCAAAGAACAATAAAAACAAAATGAGAAATAGTTATTAGAGACATCCCACACAATGAAATTTTCTTTATTAATTCCACAACCACTAGCCTTCCTATTTTATTTTAGGAGTGAAATATCTAAGTCCTTTTGAAGACAGATTTGATGATAAAATTATAGAATATTTCCCCTCTTCTACTCACAAATAGCTAATCAACAATGCATCACTATTGTAACAGTAGATTACTGCTGAAATACTGCAAGATGCAGATTTTGTCTCAGAAGTTCTTAGGAAGCCAAAACACAACATGTTACACACACTACAAAATTAATAACCTGAAACCACTGTAATAAACACTACAGAAAATGTTAAACCCAACCAACATCCTAACCAGATTAACATAAAACATAAGGGCATATTTAACTAGTAACTATTACCGAAAATATGAAAATTGTTTTTTTAGATTTCCAGACTTGCCAAGTCAATACTATAAAATGCATTGTCTTATAAAACAAGAAATGGTTGGCTTATTGTTTGAATGAAGTCTCTAATCAAGGGGACAGCATGGTTATGCTTTCTCCAAGAACCAAGCTGGTAGTCAAGGTCTCCTCAAGATTGAATCATAGGCCTCATACTTCCTGAGCACCAGGGTTAATTGCCCTTCCTTTTGTACATAAGAAACCCCATCTGTTTCCATGGTTCTGCCCTTGATTTGGTTTCTCCTTCAAATTGTTCCTTCTTCATCCTTTTCATTACACACTGGCAATATTTCTTCTCATAAAACTTCTCATAATCCTTGTTGGTTATGGAGGAGGTTTAAGTGGGTCTAAGTCAGAGGAGTTCAAGGAAGATGGGATCAGATAAGGCAGGCAGTGCCCAACTCTCTCACATAAACAATGGAGACTGGCCCCCTGCTGCCAAAGGAGTGGAATGGAGCATTCTCTGGGAGGAAGAGGGTTCTTACAAAGGGTGGAGAGTGGTTTCCTTGCAGTGAGTTTGGTCAGCTGAGCCCCCTTTGAATCTCGGAAGGGACCTGGACCCCAAGGGGAAATGGGAGGGGAAACCTGCTCAGGCAGGCTGTCACATCCAGGCTCCCTGGGAGAGAGAGGAACTAGATTAGAGAGGGGGCACAGACAGGCTTCTAATCAGCAAGGCTCTGGCAAACTCTAGAAGTCTAACCTGCATAAAGGAAAGGGGGCAAATAGATCCAGATAAGCTTTCAGAAGCCTCATTAACCTGCAGAACCAGTTTAGAACAGTGGAGAAATTCCCAACTTGCAAATATGAGGTCCCTGGTTTGATTCCAAGGTTTATTTAGAGAAGTGATCAAGAGAATGACCCACTGGGCTATCACACACACAGTTGATACCTTATAATCAAGGAACATACAGACATTTTTTTTATTATTAGGTTTTCTTGGATCTGTAATTTTAAAAAAAATTTTAAAGGTTATCTTCTTTCCCTTATTTTACTTGCTAATACCCAGTGTATCACCTGCAGAGGACAGGCTGCAGGGTGATGAACACCAGCAAACTGAGGAGCTCTTTAAGGGCCTAAGAGGGAAGGCAGATTTCCTTGGATTTTTTTTTTTTTTTTTAGTTGCTGCTGTTTTGCTTTATGTTTGTTGTTTCCCCTTTCTTTATTTTTTTCTTTTAAATATTTTTTACCTAAATTATTTGTTTTTGTTCCTTCATTTTTCTATCTACTGTTTGCTATTGTTTTTCCTTTATTCCACCTCTTTGTTTAGTCTTCCATATTTTTGTTTTTATTTCCCTCTCTCTTTTTTCTGTTTCTTTACTTTTTACTATTTTTTTCCATTTTTCTTTCCTCTCTGCTCATGATTCTAACATTTTAATTCAATCAATATGTTTTTCTCTATTTTGTTTCTTCTTTAATTTTTTTCTATTCCACTTTTTAAATTCTTATTCCTTTGTATTACTTATGATTTTTTACTCATGCTAATTATTTATTTTTCTAGGTCATGTACGGTTACACTTCTATCTTTTTAATATTATTAATATTATACTTCTTCTATTGTGATCTCTTTCTTTTTCTTGGTTCAAATATTTATTTTTAAGGGAACACAAGCAACAGCAAGGAAATAAAATAAAAGGAATGAAGTGTCATGGTGAAACCTTACCACACACACAAAAACAAAAATAAAGGAAAACCCTAGAGTAAAAAGAGAAGCTAAACAAATGAATAAGCCCATCAAGATAAACAGATGCCAAGACACCAACAAAAAAAAATTATGAGTCATATTAAAAACCAGGAAGACATGGTCCAGTTTAATGAACAAACTAAAAAGAGGAGTAGATGTAGAACATGGAACAACCAATCAGAGATGTCCAAAGAAATATCATGAATCAAATTAATAAAGTGAAGGAAGAGATTAAGGATATTAAGTAGACACAGGAAGAACTTACCAAAGAAATTTTAAACATACACAAAAAGATAATGGATATGATGGTGATGAAGGGCACAATCCAAGAAATAAAAAATTCACTGAAAGTTCATAAAAGCAGATTTCAAGAGGCAGAGGAAAGAATCAGTGATGTGGAAGACAGTACATCTGAAATCAGACTGATAGTAGAACAGATAGATAAAAGGAGAGAAAAATATCCATCAGGGACTCAAGGATTTGAATGACAACATGAAACACACAAACATATGCATTATAGTCATCCCAGAGGGATAAGACAAGAGAAGAAATGGGAAAGGGGGAAGAAAGAGTGTTGGAGGAAATAATGGCTGAAAATTTCCCAAGCCTTTTGAGAGTCATGGATATATACATCCAGGAAGCAGAGCATACTGAAAACAATTTAAATCCTAACATGCCTACACCAAAACATATACTTCTCAAATTGTCCAATTCTCAAGATAAATAGAGAATACTGAAAGCAACAAGACAAAAGATATCTATCACATACAAGGGAAGTTCCATAAGATTAAGTGCTTATTTTTCATCTGAAACCATGGAGGCAAGAAGGCAGTGGTATGACATAGTTAAGGTGGTAAAAGAACAAAAAACTTAAAGGCAAAAATTCTGTATCTAGCAAAGCTGACAAGCAAAAATGAGGGAGACTTCAAAATATTCACAGATAAACAGAAATGAAGAGAGTTTGTCAATAAGAAACCTGCCCTTTAAGAAATACTAAAGGGAGTGCTACAAGTTGAAAGGATGAAAAAGGAGAAGGAGAGTTGGAGGACAGTGTAAGAATAACTAAAAAGATAAAAAGAGATATAAAAACAACATATAGCATATATAAACCTAAAGAATATATGGCTAATGTAAGTAATTCCTTGACAGTAATAACATTGAATGTTAATGGATTAAACTCTCTAATCAAGAGACCTGTGGCAGAGTGGATAAGGAAATATGACCCATCTATATGCTGTCTACAAGAAAGTCACCTTAGACCCAGGGACAGAAGAAGGCTGAAAGTGAATGGTTAGAAAACAATTTTACATACAACCAGGAACCAAAAAAGGGCAGGAGTAGCTATGCTAATATTGGAAAAAATAAGACTTTAAATGCAAAAATACTGTAAGAGACAAAGAAGGCCAGTATATATTAATAAAAGGAGTAATCTATGAAAAAGAAAGAACAACCATAAATATTTATGCAACTAAACAGAGTGCCTCAAATTACATGAGGCAAACAGAAAAAACTAAGTCAAGAAAAACATGCCTCTACAATTTCAGTGGGGGTCTTTAATCCACCATTATCACCATTAGACAGAACATCTCAAAAGAAGATCAATAAAGAAACAGAAACCTTGAATAATACATTAGAGGATCTGGATCTGATAGACTTATACAGAACATTACACCCAAATATAGCAGGAAATATGTTATTTTTGAGTGCATATGGATCATTCTCCAGTGTAGACCACATGCTAGGCAACAGAACAAATCTCAATAAATTCAGAAAGCTTGAAATCATAAAATATCATTTCTCTGACCACAATAGAATGAAGCTGGAAATTAGTGAGGGACAGAGAACTGTATTAAGCACAAAGATACAGAAGTAAAACAACACACTCTTAAACAGTCAGTGGGTCAAGGAGGAAATTACAAAGAAAGCAGTGATTACCTTGAAATGAATGAATATGACAATCTATCAAAACCTATGTGTTGAAGAAAAAGCAATGCTGAGAGGGAAATTCATAGCCATAAATGCCTATATTTAATAAGAAGAAAGAGCTAAAATCAAAGACCTACCTGCACACCTGGAGGAATTAGAAAATGAACAACAAACTAACCCCAAAGGAAGAAGAAAGAAGGAATAACAAAGATTAGAGTAGAGCTAAATGAAATTGAAAATAAGAAAACACTAGAAAATATAAACAAAACCAAATTTTGAGATTAATAAAATTGACAAACCCTTAGCTAGACTAACAAAGAAATAAAGAGAGTTAATGAAAATAAATAAAATAAGAAACTAGGAAGGGGATATCACCAGTGATCCCACAGAAACAAAGAGTATCATAAGAGGAAACTTTGAAAAATTGTATGCCAACAAGGTAGATAACTTAGATGAAATGAACAAACCCTTAATAATACACAAGCAGTCTACATTGAATTAAAAAGAAATTGATGAACTCAACAGACAAATCACATGTAACAAGATTCAATGAGTCATCAAAAATTCCCAACTAAGAAGAGCTTAGGACCAGATGGCTTCACAAGTGAATTCTACCAAACATTCTGGAATTAACTAACACCAACCCTGCTTAAACTCTTGCAAAAAACAGAAGTGGTTGGAACATTGCTTAATTCATCCTATCATGCCAACAAAACCCTAATATCAAAGTCACACAAAGATGCTATAAGAAAGGAAAATAAAAGATCAATCTCTCTAAAGAAACTAGATGCTAAAATCCTCAGCAAAACACTTGCTAACCATATTCATCAACACATCAAATGAATTAAACACAATGACAAAGTGGGTTTCATCACTGATACAAGGATGGTTCAACATAAGAAAATGAATCGATGTAATACACCATATTAACAGATCCAAAGAAAAAAATCACATGATCATCTCTATAGATGCAGAAAAAGCATTCAACAAAATAAACCAACCATTCCTTATAAATACACTTCAAAATACAGGAATCAAAGGAAACTTCTACATCATGATAAAAGGTATATATGAAAAACCCATAGCTTACATCATATTCAATGGTGAAATCCTAGCAGCTTTCCTTCTAAAATCTGGAACAAGACAAGGATGCTCACTGTCACTGTTCTTATTTATTATTGTGTTAGAAGTACTTTCTTGAACACTTAGGCAAGAGAAAGATATAATAGGCAACCAAATTGGAAAGGAAGGAGTAAAAATTTCATTATTTGCAGATGACATGATCTTATACATAGAAAGTCCTGAGAAATTCACAACAAAGCTTCTAGAGCTTATAAATGAGTTCATTAAAGTGGCAGGGTATAAAATCAATATGCAAAAATCAGTAGCATTTCTCTACTTCAATAATGAGCAATCTGAGGAGGAAGTAAAGAAAATAATTCCATTTACAATAGCAACTAAAAGAATCAAATACCTAGGAATAAATTTAACTGTAGGTGTAAAGGACTTGTATGCAGAAAAGTAAACAACACTGTTAAAGTATATCAAAGATGACCTAAATAAATGGAAAAAACATTCCCTGTTAATGGATAGGAAAACTAATCATAATTAAGATGTATATTCTACCCAAACTGATTTATGTATTTAATGCAATTCCAATAAAAATTACCACAGCATTTTTTGCTGCATTGGAAAAGCAGCTAACTATGAAATTTATTTGGAAAGGCAAAAGGCTCCAATAGCTAAAGATACATTGAAAAAGAAAAATGAAATAAGAGGAATCACACTACCTGACTTTAAAACATGCTACAAAGCTACTGTGGTCAATATATCATGGTATTGACACAAGATAGACATACTGATCAATGAAAAAGAACTGAGATTTCTGATATAGATGTTTGCATATATGGTCAACTGATATTTAATAAGGCCATCAAGCCCACTCAACTGGGATAGCCTGGACTGTTCAACAAATGGTGCTTGGAGAAATGGATATCCATATCCAAAAGAATGAGAAAGGAACAACATCTCACACCTTACAGAAAAATTAACTGAAGATGAATCAAAGATCTAAATATAAAAGCGAAGACCAAAAAGATCTTGGAAGATAATATAAGGAAGCATCTACAAGTTCTTGTAGTAGAAAATGTTTTCATGAATTTTACACTGGAAGCACGAGCAATGAAAGGAAAAATATATAAATGGGAACTCCTCAAAATTAGAAACTTTTTCACCTCAAAGGAGTTTGTCAAGAAAGTGAAAAAGTCAGCTGACTCAATGGGAGGAAATATTTGGTTAGCATCTATCTAATAAGGGCCTAATATCCAACATAGATAAAGAAATCCTACATCTTAAAAATAAAAAGACAAAATCCCATTTTAAAAATGGGCAAGTGATTTGAATAGACACTTCTCCAAAGAAGATATACAAATGGCTAAAAAAAACACATGAAAAGATGTCAGCTATTAGGGAAATGCAAATCATACCTACAATGAGATATCATCTTACAACCATTAGTATGGTGACTATTAAAAAACCAGAGGACTACAAGTGTTGCAGAGGATTTGGAGGAAAGGGAACTCTTATGCACTACTGGTGGGAATGTAGAATGGTGGAGCCATGTGGTGGACAGTTTGGTGATTCCACAGGGACCTAACTATATAACTGCCATATGGTCTAGAAATCCCACTGCTAGGTATATATCCAGTAGAATTGAAAGCAGGAACACAAACAGATATATGCACAACAATATTCCTAGCAGCATTATTCACTATTTTCAAAAATTGGAAACAACCCAAATGTCCATCAAAAAAGGAATGGATAAGCAAACTGGTATACACATACAATGGAATATTACTCAGCTGTAAGAAAGACTGCATTATTAACACAAGGGATAACATTGATGAATCTAGAATACCTTATGTTGACTAAAGCAAGCTAGGCACTGGAGGACAAATACTACATGACCTCACTGATATCAGCAAATTGAGCAGACTCATACAGCTAGAGCATGGAAGATAGGTTTACAGGAGATAGGAAGGGAGTAGAGGGTGGTAAACATATACCCATATGGGCAAAATCTATGATAAGTTGGAAGGGAGTAGTTGTGCTGTGGGTAGGTATGACAGTGGTGCAGGGATGTTATTGGGTTCATCAGTGCTGGTCTGTGAAGGGGATAAGGTTTGGGGGTTGTATTGGACTATACATGGAACTAGGGGTAGGGTAAGGGGAAGGAGCAGGTGAACTCTGGGGATTTGCAGGTCTGTGATTAAAACTGCAATGTTGGGAATGTTCTTCTGGCAAATATGGCAGGGGAGGGTTACTGGTGTAGAGTATTGGATGTGGGGGGAGGCATACTGGACAAGGCACACCTGGGGCAGGAATCTGTGGAATATATAAGTGTTCATCTTGTCATAGTGTGTTATATCAGTGGGTAGAGAACCACACAATAAACAAGAAAATTTTAAATTCCCATCCTGGTTGGTCCTGTTACGTTCTCCAAAAGAGGTGCAAGAGTCTCTAGAGAACGTAAACAGTGTTTAATAAAAGAAAACAGACCAATATGTCCAGCCCTCATTATTATTGCAAGAAACTATGAATCTTAATCTTCCAAAAGTGAAACTTAGGGCTTACCATAGGTCCAGAGAGGAGGGGGAAGGATAAATAGAATAGTTGGAACATAGGACATTTTTTGGAATTAGATTTGTTCTGCATGATCTTGCAATAATAGATAAAGGCCATTTTAAATTTTTTCAAAATTTATAGAAATGTACAGTCCAAAATGTAAGCCATAGGTAAATCATTGACCATGATTAGCAATGCATAAATATTTGTACATTGATTCTAAAAAATGTACAATCCACATGTAAATTATTATTGATACGGGAGAGAGGAAAAGGGGAAGGATGTTGGGTATATGGGAAACTCCTATATTCTGTACATGACTTTTCTGAAACCTAAAGCTTCTTTGAAGACAAAATGAAAAAAAAAATAAGACACTGGGGGAATATACAGAAGAAAATGTCACTGTATATACAAGACAACAGATCATACAGTAATGAAATACACCATTTCAAAAATGTATATTTTTTATTATTTCAAAATTTTTGTGTTTTTTTGTATTTTAATAGTTATTTTTTAAACTCTCAATATTATTTTATTTTCTTATTAAATTTATTTGATTATTTTGTTGGTTTCAATTATGAAGAAATTTTGGATCACAGAAGTGTCACAACTATGGCAGTTGAGGATCATTGGTGTGGGGTTTCAGTGATGGGGAAGGCATGGGAGGATGTTCACCTGGGGCATACAGCTAAGGCATATGAATGTGTTCAAGTGTTCCTACGGATAAGCTTCCCTAGCACCAAGTTATTATTACCAAGCACCAACTAGTAATTCACCAGAAAAAAGGCTTTGAGTAAAAGATGGTAAGGGTAAATACAAATGAGTTTCTATGGCTAAGAGATTTCAAAGTGATTTGGGATGTCATTCCAGACATTACACATATGCATGTCACAGCAGGATCTTTTTGACTGCCACAGTAAATATTGCCTCAAATAGCACTGCTCCTGATCACTTTAGAGACATCCAGACACTATAGTCAGGGCAGACAGCTATGGAGTTTGGTGCCCTGCAAGTGGGCCCTACTTTGGAATTTATACTTCCCAGTGTGAAAGAGGTGGACTCATTTATGTTTTCCCTCCATATGGCTCTTTTGCCCCTTCTATTTGAGCCTGTAGTTAGTACTAGATTTGATAAGTGTATGTCCAAGAGACTTAAATCTTTGGGCTTTCCATGTTCCAGTTGGGCTCTGAATCGCAACAGAGTTGTAACACCTTCTCTCCAATTCATTGGACTCACCCAGTACAACTATCAAGGAGATGATGATGGACAATGCACATCCCAAGTAACAGAGAGCATCTGCAATTGCAAGCATTATCATCCCATCCATCAGCCCCTTGGGATCTAAGACCCCTCTCAATTAGGAGCAAATTGGGAATTACCATTCCAGAATCCTCAGGATTGGGGAATGAATGTTGGACTAGAGTAGACTTACAGTTATTCTACTATAGACTTATTGTTATTCTAGCAATGGAAGAACTTTTATCATTGATGTGGGGGCAGTGGCTACTGGGGCTTCTGAGAGGAGGGAGAAGGAAATACAGATGTAATATGGGGTCATTTTTAGGACATTGGAATTGTCCTGAATGTCATTGAAATGATGGATACAGGCCATTTTATATTTTGTCATAACTTACAAAATTGGGCAGGAAAGAGTTTAATCTATAATGTAAACTATAATGTATGCTTAGTGGCAATGTTCTAATATGTGTTCATCAATTGTAAGAAATGTACCACACTAATGAAGGATGTTGTTAATCTGGGAAAGTTTGGGAGGGGTAGGGAGTGGGGCATATGGGAATCCTGTGTATTTTTTATGTAACATTTATGTAATCTAAGGTATTTAAAAAATAAAAAAAAGGATTAAAACTTTTTTAAAAATGGAGAAAAGGCCAAAAGCCTTCTGAGGGACCTGTTTTGTGTTTCAGCAGACCAAGACAGTGCTACACTATATCCATGGGATATAAGCCCTCTCTCACTTGGAGGTGGAGTGGACATCACCTTCCAAGTCCCCTCAGGATTGGGGGAGGAGCTATGGACTAGAGTGGACTTGGTGGTGTGCTGTTGCAGACATATTGTGATTCAAGCAATGGAAGAAATTGTAACAGTAAGGTGGAGCTGGTGGCCACTGGACATTTTTGGGGCAGGGAGAGGAGGGGCAGTTGAAATACTCAGGCTTTTTTGGGACTTTGGGGGTTGTCCTGAGTGCATGGCAACGGATGTAGGCCATTTTCCATCAGAATATACCATGCAGAACTGTGTGGGAGAGAGTGTGGTCTGTGATGTGAACTGTGGTCTATGCTCGGTGGCAAGGCCCCAGGATGTGTATATCCATTGTGGGTGTTGTACCACATGGATGAGGAATGGTGGTGTGGGATGTTGTGGGAGGTGTGGGTGGTGGGGAACATGGGAATCCCTGTAATTTCTGAGTAATATTTAGGTTATCTAGGCACCTTTAAAAATATATATATATATATATATATATAACAAATAACATTTATGTAAACAAATGCACATATATGCATATGTATTTATATATCATTTTACAAATATTGGTATGTATTGTGAAAAATTTGATTTTTACCCACAATAAAAAATAATAATAATAATAAAAAAAGACAGTGCTACACAACTCCAGGAGGGAGATGGACAGAGAGACAAAGAACTCAAAACCACAAACATGAGTTACCTTCCCCTGTTGGCAGAGAAGTTTCCCCACCCCTCACTCCCAAGATATTAAGCCCAGATAAAAGCCCTGAGTTACTGCAGCTTACTGAGAGAGGAACAGACATCTTCCTCCTTGTCAGCTATTACAAGGAAAAAGGGTTGGGGAGTCAGGAAGCTTCTTTTCTGTGAATTCAGCCAGCAGAGCCTACTTTGTATCCTGGCTCTGGCCAGAACAAAACACAGGAATGTGGGGCTTGAAAGAAAAACCTCATTGGAAAGGTAGACTTATGAGTGTTACCTGCTGAGTTGTCTGGAATTGCATAAGAAAAACCACTTGAATTGTCCTCTATTCCCATCTCTTGGGAGAAATTTTGTAACCCATTAGTGGATCCCTGGTCTGATTTTGATAACTTAACCTGGGTAATTTTAATGTCAGAATAAGTTGAACCAAATATAAATGAAGAGCTGTGAAAAAAAATATGGAAGAAAGAGAAATTGGCCTTCAGAGTAAATTAATACCATGATTCACTTTAACATAATAAAAGATATTTTTAACATGCTCATATTCACAGAAATGCAAATTAAGTTTAAGCACATGTGTTTTGTTGGTGGACATGTCTCCAACCAACACATTTATCAAAAAAAAAAAAATTGCAAAGCATGCTAAAAGGCAAGAAAAACATTCTGAAAGGACAAAATTGGCACCAGAATACAACTCAGATAAAATGTATATATTGTAATTACCAGAGAGGGATTTTTAAATAATTATAATTATATATGAAGTTTCTGTGGAAAACACGGATATTTTATAAGAACATAAGAGAAATGTAAGCATATAGATGAAAACTCTAAGTAGTAATGGATATACTATAGATCAAAGCACTGTAACAGAAATGAAGAATGGCTTTTATAACAGTTGACTGTAGAGAGAAGTAAAACATATTAAATATTGAAGATATTTTAATTCAAATATCCAAAATGTTAATGGAAAAAGAATGTTGTTAAACAGAAGAAGACATCTTAGAAGTATGCTGAAATTTCAAAATGTTGTAATTGAATTATAAAAATATGACAATACATTTATAAAACATATGCCCTATTGGACTAAAACTTGGTCCATATGAAAAGTACCCCTTCACTTATTTTATAAAGATAATTTTTGAGAGAACATATTATAGGGATATTCTAATCCTTTTCTTTGATCTTATAATAAAGATAATATAAATTCCTGTGTGTATATTAATCTAGCACTTATTTTCAAAAAAAGTTTTACCCAATACGTAATCTTCATCTAGTGGAAAGATTACTGAATTAGAAAGTAGAAGAGAGAATTCAAGCTCAACACTCTCAATGAAAGTAGCTAGCAAAAATGGTCTCTGATTTAAAGACTAATCTTTTAAAAATATGAATAATATAAAATAATTCATAATTTCTAAAAATAAATAAAATAATGTTTTTGGATGCATGTCCCAAAGAATACCTGCTTTCTGTGGCAGTTTGAAATTTTTTTATGAATCTCAAAAGGAGAACTAATCCATTTCTGAGAATGTGAGACTTTTGACTTGGTTATATCAGTGAGAGTGACTCAAGTTGAGTGTCTGTCCTTTTATTGGAGACATAGAGAAAGACAGATACAGGAAAACAGAAGCCACCATATTTGATCCTGCCATATAAGAGAAGTTTCACTCTCAGTTGAGTGGCAAAGTGAGAAACCCTGGGAGGCTTAAAGCTGTGAGGCCCAGAAAGAGAGAGAAGGCCTGGTAAGAGAGAAAGCCATATGCCAGGGTTGCCTACAGCTGCAGAAAGGCAAAGACCTTGGCAGACATTGGTGGCCATCTTACTTTGCCATGTGGTAGCTGATTTTGGTGAGAATGCACCTCTTATGATGTCTTGATTTGGACTTCTCATGGCCTTTGAATGTGAGATTTTACCCCAAATAAATACATTTTATAAAAGCCAACCCATTTCTGGTAATTTGACATAGCAGCCTTTTGGCAAACTAAAACAGAAATTGTTAACAGGAGATGAGTCATGCTGCTAAAATTATCAAAAATGCTGGACAGGTTTCATAAATGGTTAAGGAGTATTTTTTTGGAGGAATTGTGAGATGCCTGATAGAAAATGGATAGATTGCTGTGAAGAGACTGTTGACAGGAATATGAACACTAAAGTTGTATCTGATAAGACCTTAGAAAGAAATGAAAATATTATTGGAAACTGTAGGAAAGGTGATCCTTCTTTTAAAGTTGCAGGGAACTTGGCAAAATGGGCTCCTTATGTTAGATGGATGGCATAATTTAAAAATATTGAGCTTGGACATTTAGCTGATGAGATTTCCAAAGTAAATGTGGAAAAACATGGCCTGGCTTCTCCTTGAAGCTTATAGAAAATGCAAGAGGAAAGAGATAAGATGAGAACTAAACTGCTGGGCACAAAGAAACCAAAGACTGATTTGGGAAATTCCAAGCTTCTGAAAACCAGCCCCTAGAAGATGGTGGCCCACATGACAACTTAACTAAACTGGGAATTTGTAAGTCAGAATTGAAAATGAGGTTATCCAGAAAGGACTTGTGAAAAGTTTTACTGTCTGATGGCTTATACCTCTGTATCTTGCATGCTAACCTAACAAGATTTTTATGAGATCTGTATGAATGAAACAACTGTCAGCCTTGAATAAAAGGAACAAGTAGGGTAGAAATTGAAGGGAAAAACAGGTTCAAAAGGAAAACTGTGGAAGCTAAGGTCTGGAATTAAGACATCTCCTTGGACCAAGAGAGGGACCTCACCCATGCGTACAGAAAGAGTGAGCTTACCCCAGCATTTGAGGAGGGTGGATATTCCAACCCATTGCTCAGGGAGAATTTGGCCACCCTAAGCTATAGAGAGGATAGAGTGAATTACTGTGTGGTTGGGTTAGTTAAGTCACCATCCCACTTCTATGAGGACTGTGGGCCTATTCCTCATAAGTTGGAGAGAGTCAGGTCACCACCACAATATTCTGAGGGGGCTGAGACTGTATGCTAGAGATTAGGGAAAATGTTGCTGCCTCATCACTGTACTAAGGGTGTTGAGACTGTACTTCAAAGATTGGGGAAACTGTGACTGTCACCCTAATGTTCTTGGAAGGTGATGTCTGGAGTTCATTCAACACCTACGTGCTTGATGAGGGTAGAACCTAGAAAATTGTCATTGGGCAAGCCTGTGGAAAAGGTGAGTCCCCATGAAGCCATGAGGAGAAGAAGAAATGATCATTTTAAGTATGACTTTCAGATTTTTCAATCTAATAGAGTATGCCCTGCAGTTTTTTGGAACTGTTGGGGACCCATGAGACATGTTTCCATCCCAATCTCTCCTTATCATAATGCAAATGTTTATCCTATATATGTCTCTCCTTCATATATTGGAAGAAGATAACTTCTTTTATAAGTTTCACAGGTTTATATCCAGAGAGAACTTTTCCCCAAGACAAATGGTATGCCTATATCTGATTTTTATATGATTTTATACTTAGCATTGCTATTGAAATGATTTAAGGTTTTTGGAGTATTGTAATGTAATGAATGTATTTTGCATATGGAAGACAAGTCTTTTGGGGATTCAGAGGATGAAATGTTACAGTTTGAAATTCTTTTATGAAACCCTTAAATAGAATTAATCCATTTCTGTGAGTGTGAGACAATTTTGACTGGTTTATGTCAGGGAAGCATGACTCAAGTTGAGTCTCTGCCCTTTTGCTGGGTCTAGTAAAAAATGAAGACACAGAGAGATGCAGACATGGGAAAAGGTAACCACCATACTTGATCCTGCCATACAAGAGAGGTTTCCACTATAGTTGAGCTTCAGTGTGAGATGTACCTGAGAGTCTCAAAGGGCTGAGTCCCAGAGAGAAAGAGAAAGCTTGGTAAGAAACAAAGCCCTATGCCAGACTTGCTTACAGCTTCAGAAAGGCAGAGACCTTGGCAGAGATTGATGGCCATCTTGTTTGCTATATGGTAGTTGACTTTGTTGAGAAAGCATCTCTTATGGTGTCCTGATTTGGACTTCTTATGGCCTTGCAATTGTATGATTTTACTACAAATAAGTCCTTTTTGTAAAAGCCAACCCATTTCTAGTGCTTTTCATTGGCAGCCCTTTGGGAAAGTAAGATACTTGGATATGAGATGCGCTATTAGTATTCCTTTTTAGTAAGGAACTTTGACTTGCAGAATGCAAGTACTCACTCCCAGATCATGTAACTGTAACAGTCAATTCCCAGGATTAATCCATCCAGAATTCTGAACTTTGATGCCTCTGCCAAGCTAATCTCCATTATTTTTCTTCCATTCTCCTTAGATGACATAGCATACAATTATATTCTAGTCTTTAGTATGGGCTATTGTGCATGGGTACAATTGAAATATAGACCTTTCTTATAGAGATTTGATTTAATAAAAATTGTCTGGGGCTATATATTTACTACATTTTAATGCTCTCCACAGTGTTTCTAATTGAAATTGTTTTGAGAATCATTGTGCTTAAACCTTTCATTGTTAATAAGGGTACCTCTCCAGGAAAAGACTTTAAGTGTGCCAGTCTATGCATATGACTCTGTGGCAAGCATGTCCTTACTACAAATGGAATCTTATTTTTTTTAAGTATGACAGTGACATATTTAGCTTAATTTACTAACCTTTCTTGATTTCTTTCAGTTAGTTGTGACTAATGATATTAAATGGGAAGTAATGAATGAGATTGCTAGAAAGTGATTTGAAATGGAGTGACTGAATTCAATTGCCTATTCACCATTTAATATTCCTCAATCTTTTTTCAAATAATGTTTGAAAAATGGAGATATGGCAGTTTTATTATGGTCATGAAGAAACAGGAATAAGGATAAAAAAAAAAAACTATACTGTGAGAATGGCAGATTGGCTTTTGGAAATAACATGATTGCCTCTGCAGTAGCTTCTTTTTATTTTAAAACAATATGCCACGGTTCCAGGAAGATAGTGTTGGAGCAGGCAGAGGTAGTCAGGACCCAAGTGTCTTGCAAAAACAGAGGGAGTTTGGCAGAAACTGCCCAAAGGGGCTGCTTTGGCAATCTGAGGACCAGGAGGGTGCCATTCACATCATCCAGGAGAGAGTGGGGACAGAGTGATGAAAAGACCAAAAGAAAAACTGTGAGTTATTCAACCCCTCAGCTGGGAGTAGCACCTATCCTAGATTCTCTAGAAGAAGAGCCTTGTTAAAACCCATGACTGATGGTGGCCCACTGAGGGGGGAACAAACATATTCCTCTCTGGGAAGAGGGAGGGTGCAGTGAGGGCTGACAGTGGTTTCTCTCCAGTGAGTTGAACTAGTAGGACCCTGCTCTGAATTACGGCTGTAACCAGCACAAAAACACAAGTTCACCTGGAACACCACAGTGAACACATGGCATAGAAAATAGCAAAAGAATAACAAGTCTTTTTGATACTGGGAAGTTTCTTGACATGTTAATGGCAACAGTGATGGAACTTCCAAGAAAAGAAATGGTTAATGGAAGTTAGAATACACACAAAATGAGTATTAAAGAATTGTTGGAACTACTGACTCAAGCCCATATCTCCATGGACAAATTGTTTTGCTCAAGAGCACAGGATAAACTAAAGGGTGGCTGAAAATATGGAGGTTTGAATACTGCTGCCCCAAAATGTAATGGTCTCACTACGTGAAAGAAATTTGCTTTCATCTTAGGCACATGGGTAGAGATATACATCATGCCAACCAAGGAGAGCTTACTGAATAGGATGTACATTGGAGTGTGTAGTCTGATGTCCATTTCAATGAGATGAATCAGTAGGATATTCTCATTAGCACCACTGAAGTGAGGATGTTGATAGTAAGAAAGAATAAAGTGTTCATTTCATCTTATTGAAAATAAAAAAGTATAAAATCTATGCCAAAACTTTTAGTTTCTGTCTTCAAGTTTTAAATCAAAACATCAAAGCAGAAAATACTTTTATATTTCATATAAGAGGGAGTGTCCTATAAGAAAATAAATAATCATTATTAATGCAATGGAATTTTCCTGAATCACTTTAGGAGAAAATGTCTTTTCCCATTTCAATACACTGACTTTGTGTCAAATGAGTGTGGAACCACTTTCAAAAATAATGAAACAGATCCCCCATTAGATAGGAGGGTGCTAGTGTTTCCCCAGCCTCTCGAGAAACAACCAGGTAGATTCAGAAACTTACATTTAGGTGTGTTTCAGTGGTTACAAGAGGAATTGAGTGATGTTATTGATATCAAGGATGAAGATTTCACACCCACAGCAGAACGATGGCAGAAAGGCCTGGCTGCTGAGCTGGCAAAATTTGATCCTCATCATTACCTAGCCGACTTTTTTGAAGATAAGGCAGTTGGATAGATTTTGAAGTATAATACTTGGTGGACTGATAAATATTCAAAAATGATGGTCAATTTGGGAAAGAGTCAGGAGCAAGACAATCCTGCTGCATTAGTGTTTTTTTCTGAAGAAGAGAAATATCAGCTATGAAAATGTGTCAATAGATCTTACCTGCTTGATAAGAGATCCCATCGTCAAGTGTACTATGGTTTGATTGATATCCACCTGGCACATTGCTATGAAACACGTGTCACTGAAGGAGAAAAGAATGTTGAAACTGCATGGAATATCAGAAAATCAGAATAGAGAATGATAACTCGGGCTTAATTTCTGCAGAATTGATTAAAAGGTTGTTTGTAACTGTTTGGAAATGGATAGCGATGATGAAAATCCATTATAGCATTTGTAATTAGCAGCTCTGATATATCAGTATGATAATGGTTGAAAGGAAAGTTTAAGGTCTTATATACAACTAGAAGGAAAGCTATAAAATGAAACATGGGGCTGTATAGCATAGAAAAGAAACTTGTGGACAATGAGTATGGTTAATAGTCCATATATAAAGAATGCTTTTCTCTGAAAGAGAGCAAACGTATGTAAATGACACAAGATGTTAATAACAGGGAGGTATTTGGGCAAAATCATTACCAAAGCAATCTATGGTCCTTAGGAAATAGTAATATATTAATATTCTTACATCAGTGGTACAAAAGAAAGTATGCTAAATGACAGAAATCAGACAGAAAGTACTACATATTATTTGACTTCATCTATACAAAATGTAAATACAAATAAATTTATAAAGACAGAAATAGATTAGCAGTTATATATGACAGGGATGGACAGAGGAATTGAGAATTGACTACTAAGGGGCAGGGAGTTTTCTTTTGGGAATAATGAAAATGCTCTAATATTGACTTCATTGATGAATACACAACTCTGTGATTATAACAAAAATCATTTATTTTACACTTTAGATCAATTTTATGGTTTATGAATACATTTCAATAATATTGATTTAAAAACTAATGGTGCCTACTTACTCAATTAATAATGCTATGTTTAACTGAAGAAAGAACAAATTAATAAAAATGTTTTCATAATCTGTCTTTGTTTTAAAAACTATAGTGCTGACTCTTTTGTTCTTTCTAGTTTGGTAGTTCTTGCACAATAAGCTCAGGTGGCAAAGAACATGTGTGCTGGATTCTAATTATATGATTGATATAATGAACTTGGGGTGTGTGGAAGCACCTTCCAATTTCTAATTCTTGTTTTATTTGTATTTTAACACTTTTTAAAAATGTTCTTAGTACAGAACAGAAATGCTAAACTCAAAATTTGGAGATATATTAAATATTATGACCCCCCAAAATGGCAGCAAGAACACAAAAACTGTAGTGGGATACATGCAAACAAATTTTGACTCCACTACTGGCTCTCTGTGTGAAATTTTGTAAATTCTATAATGGAGAAATGCAGGTATTATTCATAGTGCTTTCCTAAGAGGAACAATGGGAAGTCTGAGGATTTAATAGATACATAAAGCACTTATAACTCTGCCTAATATATGAGAATCACTCAATGAAAGGTAAAATTAATTTAATATCATGTACTTACAAGGGCCTTAAAATAAGAGCTGCCCTGAAATAATATGCTTAGTTAACCATATATAGCCAAAAATTTAATTCTGTAACCAAACTCAATTCTTTTGATTGTTATAAATCCTGTTCCACCCATATATATATATATATATATACACACACACATAAATTAGGGATCATTTTAGGATTAGAATGCTCAGAGGCCTTTAACCAAATATGTACAATTACTTGGATATATAAAAAATACCAGTGGTGATGAATATTTCAAAATGAAAGAGACCAAAGAACTTTCTTTATATATAAAGAATTTGTTGTGTCTATGATGTTTATATAAATACATAATGTACGTACGGGTATATTGTTTGTTTATTTTTAAATGAGAGGCTTGATAGTTAATACATTGATGGAGTCACACATATATTTCATTAAATAAAATTTGTTGATCCTTATACAATTTTCTAATTTGAATAATATATATATTTTGGGTTATTTGGATCATAACTCTACATTATGGATTGATTCACTTTCCTCTTTATACCAATTCATAATATTCAGAAACTTACCCACCTATTGTGAATCATTTAGTTTTTCCCATTCCCCTGGCACTGTTTCATGAGATTTGTGTTAATTAATTCCCTTTATACTCACAAAAAATTATAGTACGCATGATCTTATCATCCTTATTTTGTAGATGGAATGTCAGATAAAAGTTAAATAATTTGTACGAGTTCACTAATAAGTTGTGAGGTCAGGAAGAAAACCTTTTCACTCTGGATCCAAGACAGAAGCTGATGATTCTGCACCGGGATTTCACCATGGCGATTTTTGAGTTCTCAGATGGAATTAGCTGGGGCTGATGAATGATTATATGACTGATATTTTTGTTTGCTTGTTTCCAAGAGAACAGACTTGATTAATTTGGGCATTTGAAGGACAATGGAATTATAGACAAGGGACATTTTCTCTGAGGACAGGGCAGGTAGAATGATAAATTGAACCAAACTTGTGTGGTGGAGAATTTCATGTTGCATCTACTGTCCTTAGTTCAATAGTAATGTATGGCCCAGACTGCAAAGCAAGGATAATCTCTCTGGATACTTTTCTGTGCAACACTTCTTTCTAGATAAACACATTTCTTTCAATATATTAAGGAATAATATAAAAGGTAAGTTAATCTATAGCTTGTATTTTTGAAAAGAAAATAAGATTTATTTTAAGCCAAAAAAATTCAATTGCATAATAGCTTTGATGATAATATTATTGTTATATTAGTAGTTATTTTATTCAACATTATCAGCCTTGCTTTTGCAGCACAGCTAAAAATACTTTTCTAAAATAATCTATTCTAATCTTTGAGTCATTGTTAATATACCAAAATTGAGCAGCTCTTAAATACCAGTATTTCCTATTTATCACATATATCTGTTACCATACATCCATCAGAGATTCTTCAATAACAAAAAAACACATCATCTTAAATAATATTTTAATAACAAAAAATATATCATTAATTTATAGTAATTGAATACCTTTTTTTTTTAAATTTGCATACTGATGTTTGTAGCAGCATTATTCACACTTGCCAAAAAGCAGAAGCAACCCCAGTGTCCATCAACAGAGGAATGGATAAACAAAATGGGACACATAATACAATGGAATATTACTCAGCCGTACAAACAAGTGAATTGCCGGTACATGCTACAACTCGGATGGACACTGGACATCAGGTGGCGTGAAAGAAGCCCAACATTAAAGGACAAATATTACACCTTCTGTGTAACTTTTCTGTAAACCTACAAACTGCTTTAAAAAATAAAGTCTGTTAAAAAAAAAAAGAAAGAAAGAAAGAAAGAGGGAGAAGGAGGTTGGAATCTGAAGTGAAAGGTACAGGTTCCTAAAGGGAAGACCTGAAGGACTGGAGAGGAGAAGGAGCGAGAGCTGGGCTGGGCAGGCCACAAGGCCTCCCTACCTGGGCCAGGGGGATGACCCTCTCCATGCGCAGCATGCGGTCCCTCAGGGCCTGCAGCTCGCGGTCCTTGCTGCTGTTCTGCAGCTTCACCTCCTGCAGAATCCCCTTCAGCTTGTCGATGTGAGCCGGCAGGTCCTCCACCTCCGCCCCGCGGACCCGGACTCACTGCCGCTGCCTCCTCAGCCGCTGCCCTCCTCCTCGCCCACGGTGTCCCAGACATCCCGGCCACGGCCCTCCAGGCATCTCCAGGGCCCTCAGGCTTGCCGTAAGTGCCGCACAGCTCCCGCATCTTGAGGGCGGCCAGGGCCTCGATCTCAGCCAGTTGGTGGCGGAAATCGGCCAGCGCCACCTCGTAGCAGATCTCCTTTACCGCCTGCATCTTCAGGTGGGCCATGGTGGCCCAGCATGGGTCTTTGCCCTGCAGCCGCCGTTGCTGGGGGATCTGGTAGACCCTATGAAAGGCCCTGCGCTTGCCGCTGCTGGGCAGGCCACAGCGCTTGACGATGGTCTGGACCGTGGTGGGGGGCAGCTGCTCCTGCAGGGAGATCAGCCGCCAGCTTTCCTCACAGGAGCGCTTGTCGGAGTCGTCCCTGCTGTCGGAGTCTGCATACAGTCGCTGCTGCTCCAGCAGCAGATCAGCCCCTTCCTTTTCTTTTCGGTACTGATTCTCCAGATCCTGCAGCCTCTTCTCCATCTCCAGCTTGATGTCGATGCCCTGCTGCTCCAGGAGTTCCTTCTGGGCAAAGTTCCAGTCGACGGCCTTGGAGGGTGGTCCTGGGGGCGGGGGGACCCCTCGTTCCCGTTCCAGCCGTACCTGCTCCGGGTGATTGAAGCAGAAAACGTGGATCTTGCCCATCACAATCCTATTCCCTGCCTTCAGCACCAGTGGCTACAACACAAGTTTCCCGTTGACATATGTTTCGGCTCCTTCACAAGGCTCTACCGTGACCACCACTTCTCTCTCCAGTTGAGGGATGCTCCGGAACAGGCAGTGTTGCTCCCAAATGAACTGCCCGGTCAGCTTGATGTTTATGTCTACCTGGCGGACGATGGTGACGCCATCCTTGATGTGGTAGAGCAGACATTCAGACATCAGGGGGTCTTCGTTCAGATTAACCAGGTGGGGGAGTCTTCTTTAGAGAGAAGATGCCCACGGTTCCCCATCCTCCCGGACGTCCACCCCCATCTCAGCCAGTAATACTTCTCTCTCCATCCTCAGTGCTTCTGTCTTGCATAGCTTTTTCTCCCAGGTTTCGTTCAGCTCAGCTATAATCTTCTCTGTCTCCTGCAGTCTCTCCATGGCCTCCTCAGGTCCAATATGGTGCTTAGTGTTGGCGGAGAATGATGATTCCAGCTCCCCATTGTGTGGGGGGAGACGTGGGTGAAGCTGGGGTAGAGGGAGTTGATACAGCTGGCAGAGTACCTCCAGGACTCCCCTCTTCCACCTTTAGGCCTCTCAGTATGGAGGCCGAGAGCCCCTGGGCTATCAGCAGTTCCCGCAGCCGGGCCACCTCCTCCTGCAGCTCTCAGATCAGCCGGGCATTGGGGTCCTCGTTGGTGACAGCGTTGCAGTGGATCTGCTTCGTGCGGTCGGCACACCTGAGGGTGCTGAGGGTCTCCTCGTAATTGATGTCAGCTGGGCTCAGGGCTGCTATCATTGCTGTGCGTGAGTTCCACACTAAATTCTCTTTGAGCAGCCAGGTGAGCACAGAGTCCCTGTAAGGGATAAAATCCAACTTCTGCTTCTTTGATTGCATAACTGCAAGGGCCGAGATCACCTTTCCTAGAGTCATCAGGGACTTACTGATGTTGGCGCCTTCCTTGAGGCGCATGCCCTGGGCCCCCGAGGAGTCGGCTTGCTGGCTCCCAGCTAGGTCCACCAAACTGATCTTACTAACCTTCTCAGAGTCCAGCCTAGTGAGCTGGTCATGGCAGCGCTGCGTGAAGACGATGGTGAAGACTGCATGGGAGAGGCTGCTGGTCTCGTTCATGTTCGTGGTGGCCATGGTCCATGCCTTATTGCCACAGTCCATGAGGTCGGCAATCATCTCTGTGTAGGAGGTCACAGCCAGTTTAGACAGGTCCTGCACATAGGGGCCCCGTATGGGGTGCTCCCGACCCGCAGAGAGCCGAGACTCTTGGGGTTCAAGAGGTCTCGTACTCGTTCACAATAGATCTCCATGTAGCTCACCTCCACAGGCTAGGACAGCTCAGCACTCTGGTTCTCACTAAGGCGGGAGAAGAGGTCCTCACAGAGCTGGGGCACGATGCCCTGCTGCCAGGCTCCTGATGCCCTATCATGGTATAGGATTCCCCAGCACCGGTCTGCCCATAGGCAAAGATGCATACATTGTAGCCTTCAAAGGCATGGAGCAGCATCTCCTCTCCAATGTCCCTATACACTTGTTGCTGAGATGCAAACTGGGGGTCCTCGGCCGAAGTGTGTGACCAGTAGGAGTAGTCAAAGGTGAAGCTTTTGGTGGCATCCTTGCCCTGTTTGGAATAGATGACAGAGGTGATGTTGCCCTGCATGCTGACCACACACTTGGCCTCCTGGCCAGTCTCACCGGCTTTGAAGGGCTGAACCCTCACTGCCACTTTCACCAAGGCGCCAGCCATGGCTCCAGATACTACCACCCTCCTCAGCTGGTGTTCTGGGCCCAGACCAGGGGGCCTGTATCAGTTCTGGCTGCCATCAGCCCTTGTAGGGGGAGCCCCATCAATGCTTGGGGCCTGGCAGCGGGGCTCCCGGAGCAGCCTGGCAGAGTGCAAAGAGACAAATATTCTGGGAAGCGGGGACAGGAACGGGGGAGATCCGTGGCCAGCTCGGGGCTGCCCACCGCCCCTCGTTGGGTCCCTTGTCGGCGGGCGGCTCACTCGCGCCCCAGGGGTGGCAGCAGCAGCGGCGCCAGCGGACAGGGCCCTGGCGCCTGCCGGGGCAGCGCGAGCTGGGGCGGCCTGAATACCTTTTAAAATGGACAGTTGAAGGTATTATTTGTTTGTTTGTTTGTTTGTTTGTTTGCCTGTCTGGATTTAAATTAGAAATAATTTTGTAAAGTTTTAAGTGCAAGAATTTTGGCTTAATTAAAATTTAAAAAATGTAAAACAATTTGATATATTCACATGGGAAAGAGACATATTACACAAAATTAGATCCTTCTATCTCTACAGTGTATAAGTATAAATTAAGGGATATTTCATATTTTTATTATACATTGGATGTATAATGTACAATTTAAGTATTTGAGGTAATGATAATGGGGCTTTGAAACCTCATATGCTAAGATCCTACTAGTTACTTCAAATGAAAGACTTTTCAAATTAAAACATTTGTTTTAAACAATATTAAAAGTACTTACTACATATCAATATAATGGTGAGAAAAATAACCTTTTCACCAAATTATGGGAAGTATGAAATTAAATTTGTGAAAATCATTGTGTTATCATTAGGCAAGATAACATTTCAGGTTAAAACTGAAATGGCTGAATGTGATTATGTCTACCTCCTTACATATGGATTTGTACTTCTCCATCAATGATAAGAACAAAATGTTCATTTCCTGAATACTTCCTGTTCTAGAAAATCATATATCATGATATTTGTTGATGAAGAAGGAAGAATAGGTAATCAGAAGTAACTGAAAGTTTGAAACTCCAAAGTTATTACTGACTATCAAAAGTCTCTAAATTGTTCTGTAAAACCATTTTGTAGGAGGGAGAACATCAAACTTGGATATGATTTATCATATGGCAAAATAATTAACTATTTTACATTCCTTATAGCTTATGTAGCTGGCAGCTACATTTCTCTATTTGACATATATCCCACTGATTTAGAATGAAAAAATGTGTACTATATATATAAAATTCTCTCTGTATTTAGTATTCAATAAAGCAATTACATTTAAAGACAATGAAATTAATTCACTCTCAAGAAACCAACTGCTTTGTTTGTCTATTGTTCTGATTTTCTCCTTCCCTTACTTTGAGTCCAAAGGCATGCACTTTCACAAACAATAGTAGTGAAGACACAATATAAGAACAAATTCCAAAGCAATCTGGAGTAAAGGATTTTTTTTCCTGTGAGTTGACTTATTTGAGGAAATTGTTACAACAGCATAAATATGCAATCAATTTTCAAACAACTAAAAAAATTCTGAAATAAACATCATTGATACTGTTTTCATATACTATATATGCTATATTTTAATTGTTCTTATTTTGAAGTCATTTAATATGAATTGATCAAACCCAATTTTGAAGTAAAAATTACATTATTGAAATACATTTCAAAAATCATATATTGTTAACAGTGAAGTGCTTCCCCAACTTTAAGCCAAAGTAATGAGTCCACAGTGTTTTGAACTACTTTCTGGTATTATTTTTTTATTTCTTTCCATATGTGTTGTGTGGAAGACAAGTTACTGCTTTCTAGGATTACACCCCTAGAAATAAACATAATGAGTAAAAAGTGGTATTCTAACAAAAAATCATATTTGATAAGGGGTCAATGTCAATTATGTGTAATTTTGTAAATTTCCTAAATAAAGAATATAATAGATGAGCATGCTTCCAACCATAAGAAACAAGTAAAGACAGATTGTAGCAAATGGTGAATCTGATAACACTTTTTCAGGAAACAGGCTAGCCTTTTGCTGTGTTGAGTGGAATTTATTTTTTGATGTAGTCCTAGGTGTTGTACTTATGTGTTCCAACTTTTGAGGAACATCTTGAACAGCAAAATGCCTGTATATTAACAAATTTAACTAATCTACTCACTTCCTTCTTATTTACACAAACTAGCATATGAGTCAATCAAAGTTCTCCACATTTAGCCCCCTTCAGATTAGGTTACAGTCCCATTAGTCTAGGTATACTTAGTGTCCTTTCACACAGAGCTCTATTGGATTAAGCACAGATAAAGTACATCACCAAGCACTCTGGCCAAATTGTATCACTAATAGAAGTTTCTTTTAGTTTAGTTTCTTTTCCATTTGTGTATTATAGTTTTTTATATCATCAACAATGATGAGAGTATGCAGAATCAAATCCTGAATGTCACCCAGCAGGCATCTCATTTGATACTTGGCTTCTTCTTGTCCTCTTTGGATGGTTTTATGTTTTCAGCTGTTAAATTACAAAAAATTAAAGACAAACTCCCCATCTGGATTTCAAAATAAAGGACACATAAGCACATGTATTAGAGGGTACATTTGGTAACATGTTGAGGCAAAGAAAGAGGGATCTTAGAAATATTTAGCTGTGATTATGGTCTTGATCTTTTAACTGCTGACTAAATATATGAGCTTATTTGATCTCTCTAAAATCAGATTTCTGTTTTTTATATTTCAAAAATTCTTTATTTTTAAAGAAGGTTTAGATAATATAATCTAATATAATCTAATGTTACATAAAAAATATAGGGATTTTCCATATAGAACATTCCCTCCCCTCCTACACTTTCCCACATTAACAAAATCTTGTTACCAACAAGTGTGGCTGAAAACATGGAGGTTTGAATATTGCTGCCCCAAAATGTAATGGTCTTACTTTGTGAAAGAAATTAGTTTTCATCTTAGGCACATGGGTAGAGATATACATCATGCCAACCAAGGAGAGCTTACTGAATAGCAAGTACATTGGAGTGTGTAGTCTGATGTCCATATCAATGAGATGAATCAGTAGGATATTCTCATTAGCTCCACTGAAGTGAGGATGCTGATAGCAAGAAAGAATAAAGTGTTCATTTCATCATGTTGGATAAAAAAAGTATAAAATCTATTCCAAAACTTTAGTTTCTGTCTTCAAGTTTTAAATCAAAACATCAAAGCAGAAAATACTTTTATATTTCATGCAAGAGTGAGTGTCCTATAAGAAAATAAATAATCATTATTAATGCAATGGAATTTTTCTGAATGACTTTAGGAGAAAATGTCTCTTCCCATTTCAATATACACACTTTGTGTCAAATGAGCAAGAACCACTTACAAAAATAATGAAGTAGATCCCCCATTAGATAGGAGGGAGCTTGTGTTTCCCCAGCCTCTCTGAGAAATTACCAGGTAGACTTGGAAACTTACATTCTGGTGTGTTTCGGAGGTTACAGGATGAATTGAGTGATGTTATTGATATCAAGGATGCAGATATCACACCCACAGCAGAATGATGGCAGAAAGGCCTGGCTGCTGAGCTGGTAAAATTTGATCCTGATCATTAACTAGCCAACTTTTTTGAAGATGAGCCAGTTGAATAGGTTTTGAAGTATAATCCTTTGTGGACTGATAAATATTCAAAAATAATGGTCAATTTGGGGAAGAGGCAGGAGCAAGACAATCTTGCTGCATTAGTGTCTTTTTCTGAAGAAGAGAGATGTCAGCTATGAAAATGTGTCAATAGATCTTACCTACTGGATAAGAGAGCCCATCGTCAAGTGTACTATGATTTGACTGATATCTTCCTGGCACATTGCTTTGAAACACATGTCACTGAAGGAGAGAAGAATATTGAATCTGCAGAGAATATCAGAAAATTGAGTCCAACAGTGTGCTGGTTTGAGACTTGGACTAACGTTCATGAAATCCTGGTGTCTTTTGGAAGAAGAGTTTTGTGCTACCCACTTTATTGCCATTACAAGCTGGTGATGAAAGTTTACAGAGATACTATAAAGATACTGCAACTAGGTAAAAGTGCAGTTTTAAAGTGTCTCCTGGATATTCATAAAATTTTTCAGGAAAATGACCCAGCTTACATTCTAAATGATCTCTACATCTCAGACTACTGTGCATGTGGATTCAGAAAGCCAAGTCCAAAAAGTTGGCAGCTCTTGCAGAAGCCTTAAAGAAAGTCTCCCTTACAAAGGCCCAGCTGGGATTGGAACTGGAAGAACTGGAAAGAGAAGCAATTCTTGTCCAGGAGGAAGAAAGTGCCTTAAATGCAGCCCATGCAGTTTGCAGGCAACAGACAGCTCACCCTAGTTCTGAGGAAAGTGATTTGGAGGAGTCAGACAGGGCCACATCATCTGAGACACAAGACTTAGATTCAGACGATGAGCTCAAAGACAGTGACTCTGAGACAGCAAATTCTTTGCAAGGTTCCCTTCTAGAAGAATACCGCACCCTGCTTGTTGATGATGGTGAGGTGTACAGACATCCAGCCCTTCTGTCATGTGATGTTAGTCAGGGAAGGCCACTTGCCTCATCACCAGGTCTTGGAGGGTCTCAGTCTCTAATAGAGGAGCTTGGGGAACAACTGCAGACAACTGTCGAGGTTTCCTGAACTCGAGGGCTCAGCTTCCAGAAACCACAGCAACAGGCAGGACAGAGATGACCAACCGGCAGACACCAAGTGACTGACTCTATGAAGTTTTGTTTGTTTTTGAGATGATGTCAGATTTGGTTTCATTTACTGAAACCTCATTTTCTCTCTGAAATTATTTTTTTCAAGAAGATACAACATTGTTTTCAGTGGGCTAATATTGATACCTTTTGATTTACTCTTTGCAACTTTAAAAATAAAGTTCTAAAGTGTTTTTACTGAGGTGTAATTATGCAGAAAATAATAGTTCTACTGCCAGAATCTCTAGAATGTAAAGTCTAGTAATATTTTTAGTATCTTAATTGAGATATGCTTGATATGCAATAAACAGCACATATTTAAAGTGCACAATTTGGTAAATGTTGACCTAGGTATACATCTGGGAAACCATCACCACTAGCTAGATATTGAACATATCTGTCATCCCCAAGTGTCCTGCTGCCCCTTTGCCATCCTTCCCTCTGCCCCTCTCCACATGCCACTCATTGCCATTCCCCAGGCAACCACTGATCTGCTTTCTGTCACTATACATTAGTTTGCATTTCCTAGAATGTTATTGAATTGTGCAATATGTACTTTTTTTGTCAGGCTTATTTCACTTGGTATAGTTATTTTGAGATTCATCAATATGATAGCATGTATCAAGAGTTTGCTGCTGCTGCTTCTGGTTGTTTTATTATTGCTGAGAAATATTTCATTGAATAGATTTATCTGTTCACCAATTGATGGACATTTATATTATTTTCAGTTTTTGGCTATTACAGATAAAATTGTTGTGGTCTTTTGTGTAAAAATAAAATAAAACAAATCTCCTTAATAAATTCAATGAGATGTCTAAAGATAATAAGGATATGAAAAAGATACTGGGTGAGCACAAAGAAGAATTTGAAAGCAATCATAGAGAATTAACAGATCTTACAGTAGTGGAAAACACAGAAAACAAAATGAAACATACCCTGGAGTCATATAACAGCAGATTTGAAGAGGCAGAAGAGGGATCCATGAGCTTGAAGACATGGCCTTCAAAAGTGAATATACGAACTAATAAAGTAAAGAACAGAAAAAATTGAACAGAGTCTTAGGGAAATAAATGATGGCAAGAGATATGCAAACATACATGTCATATTTGTGCCAGAGAGAGAAGAGAAAAGGGGCAGAATGAATATTTGAATGAATAATGGTAGAAAATTTTCCAATCTTATTGAAGAACATAGATACCCATATCCAATAAGCACAACATATTCCCATACAAATAAATCTGAATAAACCTATGTAAAGACTCATACTAATTAGAATGTCAAATGCCAAAACAAAGAGAGAATTCAAAGAGGGGCAAGAGAAAAGTGATGCATCATATACAAGTTCTATTAGTTAGTCAAAGGGGTGCTGATGCAAAGTACCAGAAATCTCTTGGCTTTTATAAAGGGTATTTATTTTTGGGTAGAAGCTTGCAGACACAAGGCCCTAAAGCATCCAACTCAGGATTACTTCCTCACAAAACTCTATTGCCACATATTGAAGCAAGATGGCAGGCAACAACTGGAAGGGTTCAGCCTTCCTCTTGCCTTTTAAGGCTCCATGGGCCCAGCTTCTTCCAATCTCAGCTGTAGGGTGGCATAGGGCTCATTTATTTCCAGGCTCAGCTGCTCTGGTTTCTTCACAAGGTCAGCTGTAAACTATCAGGTAAATGGCTCATTTCTCTTCCTGGGTTGCAGGATCAAAGCTGACAAAGTTCTCTCTTCTGTGCATATTCTTCTGTATTCTCCTGTGTACCTTCTTCAGTGAGTGTCCATTTATACAGCACAAGGGGCTAGAAACTCAACCCTGAGCCACACTACTGATGTGGTCAAATCAAAGCCCTAATCTTAACATAGTTTAATCAATGCCATGTCATCTGAATCCAATACAATCAATGGGTAACACACACAGAGGAACAGACTAGTTTAAAAACACAATCTATATCTCTTTTTGGAACTCATAAATAATATCAAACTGCCACACTCCATTCTCTGAATTCCAAAAATACATTACAATATTCAAAAATCCTTATTTCAAAAGCAATGCTAAGTACAAAATCACAGCACAATCAGTTTATAGAAATATACTTTGTCTTGGGGCAAAGTCCCCTCTGGCTGTAGTCCTGTGAAACTTACAAAACAATTAATCTTCTTCCAATATACAAAGGAACAGACATAAGATAAATATTTGCATTACCATAAGGAGAACTGGGGAGGGAAACATGAGCCACAGGACCCCTACACTTTCAAAAACCTGCAATGCATACTCCATTGTATTTCAAAGCCTGAGAGTCATTCTCAAGATGATGGTTTCTTCCTCCTGGGGCCCCATGGGGTCCACCCTTTCCACAGGCTTTCCCAATGGCCATTTCCTTGGTTCCACCCTTATCAAGCAAATTTGTGGTGACTGAGCACCAGACCTCAGCCTCCAAGAACATTGGGGGTGATGGCCACTCTTTCCCCAATCTCTGGGGTACAGTCTCAACCCCCTCAGTACAGTGTGGTGGTGGCAACATCCTCCCTAGTCTCTGGTGAACAGACCCAAACCTCTCAGAACAGTGAATTGGCAACTTGGCCTTCCCTAATCTATGGGGGACAGGCCCACCCCTCTTTGAGCTATGGGGTGTCAACCTCACTCTCCCCAACCAATGAGGAAAGGTCCCTCCCTCTCAGATCACTGAGGTGTTGACCTCACTCTTCCCAACCCTTGATGAATGTGCTCTACCCTCTCTGTAACCTGGGGTGTCAAAACTCTCCCTAAACAGTGGGTCTCAGCTGAATCTAATACAATTAAACTGTATCATGCCCAGATGAACAAACCAGTTTACAAACATAATCTATATCTCTTGTAGGAATTCATAACTAATATCAAACTGTCCCACAGGAATAGTCAATAAGATTAAGTGCCAATTTCTCATCAGAAACCATGGAGACCAGAAGACTGTAGTATGATATATTTAAGATACTCCAAAAGAAAAACTATCAGCCAGATATCTTATATCTGACAAGATTGTCTTTCAAAAATGAGGATGAGTTTAGAATATTCTCAGATAAACAGAAAATGAGAGCTTGTAACCAAGAGACCGGCTTTGCAGGAAATACTAAAGGGAGTGCTCCAACCTGAAAAGAAAAAATAAGAAAGAGGCTCAGAAGACAGTCTAGAAATGAAGACTATGTTAGTAAAAGTAAATGAAAGTGTGAAAAAGAGTAGTGGAAATAAAATATGATAGATAAACCGCAAAGGTCCAAATGGGTAAAGTAAGTATTGTCTTTACAGTAATAACATTGACTGTTAAAGGATTAAACTTCTCAATAAAAAACATGAGATGTGGAATGGATAAGAAAATATGAGACATCAGTATGCTCTCTACAAGAGACTCATCTTAGACCCAAGGATACCAATAGATTGAAAGTAAATGTTTGGATATTCCACACATGCAGTAAAGAAAAACAAAAGCTTAAGTAGCTATATTTATACTGTATGAAATACACTTTAAAAGCAAAGCTGTTATTAAAGACAAGGAAGAACATTATATATTAATAAAAGGAGTAATTCACAATGAGGAAATAACAATCATAAATATGTATTCACCTAACCAGGATGCACCAAATATCATGAGGCAAGCACTGGCCAAACTGAAGGGAGAAATAGATGCCTCTGCAATAATACCTGGAGACTTGAAAACAACACTCTCAGCATTGGACAGAACATCTGGGCAGAGAATCAATAAAAAACAGAGCTTGAATAATATGATAAATGAACAAACCCTAAGACATATACAGAATATTGTACCCCAAAACAGCTGGATATACATTCTTCTCAGGGGCTCATGGATATTTCTACAGGAATGACCATATTTTGGGTAACAAAGCAGATCTTAATAAATTCAAGAGGATCAAAATTATACAGCACTTTTTCTGATCATATGGGAATAAAGTAGGAAGTCAACAACAGGCAGAAAAAGGGAAAATTCACAAATATATGGAGATTAAACAACACACTCTTAAAGAATGAGAGTCAAAGATGAAATTGTGAGAGAAATCAATAAATATCTCGAGATAATGAAAATGAGAATAAAATATATCAGCACCTATGGGATGCAGTGAAGGCAGTGCTGAGAGGGTAATTTATAGCTCTCAATGATTACCTTAAAAAAGAAGAAAAAGCTAAAATCAGTGACCTAACTACACAGCTGGAGGAAGTAGGAAAAAAACAGCAAGTTTTTCTCAAAGCAAGCAGAATTAATGAAATAATGATGATCAGAGCAGAAATAAATGAAATTGAAAACAAACAAAGAAACAAAAAACAATACTGAGAATTAACAAAAGCAAAAGTTGGTTCTTCAAAAAGACTAATAAAATAAAAAACCTTTAGCTATACTGACAAAGAAAAAAACCAAGAAGATGCAAATAAAAAAATGAAAATGGGTCATTACTACTGAAACCACAAAAACGAAAATCATCATAAAACAATATTATTAGCAACTGTATGCCAACAAACAGGACAATATAGACGAAATGGAAAAATTCCTAGGAACTTATGAACAAACTACACTGATTCTAGAAGAAATAGAAGACATCAACAAACCAATCACAAGGAAAGAGTTTGAAACTGTCATCAAACAAATCCCCAAAATGATAAGCCCAGAATCAGATGGTTTCACATGTGATTTCCACCAAGCATTCAAAGAAGATTTAATATCTATCTTACTCAAATTCTTCCAAAAATATTCAACAAGAAGGAATGTTACCAAACTCATTCTATGAAGCTAATATCACGCTAATAACCAAGATAGATAAAGACTTTAAGAAAAATAAATATTACAGGTCCATTTCCCTAATGAACACTTGCTAATTGAATCCAACAACACATGAAAAAATTTACTCTTCATGACCAAGTGGATTTTATACAAGGCATGCAAGGGTGGTTCAACACAAGCAAATCAATCAGTGCAATACTTCACATCAATAAATCAAAGAAGAAAAATGACATGTTTTTATCAATTCATGTAGAAAATGCATTTGGAAAAAAAAAGCACCTTTTTCTTGATAAAAATACTATGAAACATAGGAATTGAAGGCAACTTTCTCAACATTTTAAAGACCATGAAAATCCCAGAACTAATATTGTGTTCAATGTGAAAGATTGAAAACTTTTCTTTTGAGATCAGAAACAAGACAAGGATGCCCACTGTCACTACTGTGGTTCAATATAGTCCTAGAGGTTCCAGCTAGAGCAATCAGGGATGAAAAAGAAATAAAAGGCATCCAGATCAGAAAGGAAGAAATTAAACCTTTGTTATTTGTAGATGATATGATCCTATACCTGGGAAGTCCTGAAAAATCTACCACAATGCCGCTAGAGCTAATAAATGATATCAGCAGAGTGTCAGGATACAAGATTAATAGGGAAAAATCAGTGTTGTTTCTATATATTAGAAAGGTCCAATCTGAGGATGACATCAGGAAAAATAATTTCATTTACAATAGGGTCTAAAAGAAGGGTGTCCAGGTGTCCTTAGTGTTTTGAGAAACATGCTTGGCTGAGGCTATGCATATTAACACTTTGGGGCATCTGGCTGAGACTTAGATTACTGGTAGAAAGAGAAAAATAATAATTGCAAATATTAAAAGAAAATGAGATGGGATGGAGAAATATACAGTGGAAAGAATGGAGAATCTGTCACCTTAAGCCATAAACTGGGACAGGGAAAAATAAATGGCAGTTATTATTTCAAATACTTGACCTCTATTTTGTCTTCTGTTAAATGTCATCTGTTTCTTGTTTTCCTTTTAGGGTGTAAGTTCAGAATTTTTTAGGTTGACAAATATTGTTTTACCTAAGACAAAGATAAAACATTCCAATTATTATGAAATGGATAGGAAAATATTATCATATTTATTAAGCATATTTAATCTTTTGCCATCGAATTCAATTTTCTATACAGCCCCATGCCTTGTACAATCTATTCAAAGTGTACACTCAGAGGATCTCATTTTAATCACAGAGTGCTGCTCTCATCACCTCAGTCAATTTTAGAACATTTTTATTCCTCCAGAGGGAAAAATCCCATACTCTTTTCTGTTGACCTTTAGAATTCATACAATATCTGCTTTGCCACTACTGCAAAATATTATAATATTGCTGTTAATTTTCATCCATAATGTACATTAGCTTAATTTCCCATGTATCACCATATTCTTAACACTTAATAAAAGAGCATTATTATAACTACACTATTAACAACAGTATTTATCCACCGCTGAAATCACTATGTTATATATTCCTTAGATTATCCTCTGTCTTCCTATTAATTGACATTTACATTCCTTGACACCTTTCAGACACAATCCCATTTATAAACCAGCTGTGTTAGCTATACTCATCATAATGTGTTACCAGCAACTCTATCCATTTCCACACTTTTACAATAAACCTTATTAAAAATTCTGCACTAACATCGACTTCAATTCCCCCCCGCATTCTATCTTCTAGTAACCTATATGCTAGAGTTTACCTCCATGAGTTTAGCCATTGTGTTCCATTCCTATTAGTGAGATCATACAATATTTGTCCTTTTGCATGTGGTTTATTTCACTCAACATATTGTCTTCAAGGTTCATCCAAGTTATCAGTTCTTCTTGCTTTCATTTCTTTTTACAGACGATTAGTATTCAATCATGTGTATATACCACACCTAGTGTCTGCCCACAGCAGAAACCTCACCAAGAACCTTCAGCCTTGGTTGTCCAGGGAAATCTGAGGGCAGATGTTAGGCATGAAACTGAGGGATCCAGGGAAGCCCTGTAGCTGATAAGAAATAGTTTGGGGCTGCTTCAGTGGACTATGCACTAGAGCAGAGTGGCTCCTGGCTGTCTCAATAAGTTGTTATCATAAGCACAGCTATTTCCAAAAGAAGGGTGCACCTGATCCAGCAACACAAAAGAGAAACATTTCTCTTACTGAGCAGGTGATTTATTGCAAGTGCACATGCAAGGAAATGGGGGAATCTTCCCCAAACCAGTTCAAAGTGAGAAGGGGTACAAGAGATTTTAAAGGCAAAGAAAAAGGGGGTATGAGCAGTTTCTCAGTACTACATTGTCTAAAGCACATCAAACTTAGCTTTGGTTTCAGCAGCTAACTAACCACAGTTTAACAAGGTCTTCATGATTCCTTTCTCAGCCACAGCTCAAGGATATCAAGTTTTTTGTCTCTGAGAGAAGTTACAGATTTTCTGGGCAATAAAGTGCTCCTGACACCTTTCTGCCTGGTTTTGCTTTGAGATGTTGTCTTATTCCTATAAGCAAAACTGAAAGGTCTGGGAGAGTTGTGGGAAGATGGTGGAAGACTGATAGCAGAGCTGAATGTTCTCACAAAAAACAATGGAGAATGAGACAAAAGCTGTCTAAGGGACCTGCTTTGGAGATTAGCAGACCAGGAAAGAGCTACTCAACTCCCTGGAGGGTAAGGGGCAGAGAGACGAAAAGGTTGAAATGACAAACGTGCCTTACCAAGCCCTCTCAATAGCTGGGAAGGGCTCCCCTCCCCCACCCCCAAGATATTAAACTGACTTACTGTGGCCAACTGAGAGGAACAGACATCTTCCTTCCTGTCAACACTTTCAAGGGAATAGGGGAGTTTGGCGTTTCTTCAGTCAATTCAGCCATCAGAGCCCAGATTCAACACATGAACACAGAAAAGCAAGACAGAAAAACCTCAGTGGAAAGGTTCACTAACTAGCACCACTGCTGGCTGGTCTGGAAATTGCATGAACAAAAACTTCACAATTTCTGTATTCAACCACTAGGAGAAAATATGCCCCCCACTGGTGAGTCCCTGGCCTGATATTGATATAGAGTACTTTGTGTTGTATTTAACCTTCTTAGTTTAATGGTGATATATGGCCCTGATAGCAAAGGAAGGTGAACTTTTCTGGATACATTTTGTGCAACACTTCCTTTTACATAAAAATGTTTTTGGTGATATTTTGAGAAAAAATATAAAAGTTAAGTTAGTCTATAGCTAGCATTGCTGGATAGAAAGTAAGATATACTTCTAATCCAATAAATATTATTTGAAAATAGGCATGATAATAATGTTTTTCTTTTTGGAGTAGTTAATTCATTCAACATTATAAGCATAAGCCATGCTTTTGCAGCAGAGATAAAAGAAAAGTTACATATAATCAGTTCTATTCTCTGACTCACTATAAATTTAAGTGAAATTGAGCAGCTCTTATAGAGTAGTTTTAGCTATTTACCACATATGTTCAATGCCATATATCCTTCACAGTTCTTGAGTAACAATTCAAAGAAATATTGTCTCAATTTGAATTATAAAAATATATCATTAACACATATTTAATGAATAATTATATGATAGACAGTTGAAGATATTATCTATTTATTTGCTTTTTTGTATTCAAATTAAAATAATTTTTACTTGAAGTAAATTAATTTTGACTTTTTAAATGAAAATATTGCAAAATAATTTGATATGATAATATAGGAAATATCATATCAGGCAAAAATAAATTTTTCATCCACAGGAGTTCTTAGGCATATGTGAATGGGTATTTGAGAGATTTATTGTGCATAGGATATAAAAAAGTACAAGTTAACTAGTTGAGGGAAAGATAGATGGGCCTTTGATTCCTTCATATTCTAACTTCCTATTAGTTTCTTTAAATGAATAAGTTCATCTTCAGATTAAAGCAGTTTTTTGAAAGTTATTAAAAAGTACTAAATATATTTCAATATACTGATGAGAGAAAAATAATCTTTTCAGCAAAATGGAAAAGCATGTGAATTATCTTTTGTGAAAATCACTTCAAAAGTATAAGGAAACTTTGTATGCTAATGTAAAGAGTCACAGTATGTGATTATGTCTACCTTCTTATATATGGATTTACAGTTTGGCATGCATTGACAAGAGCAAATGTTTATTTCCTAAATGCTTACCACTCTATGGAATCATATGTCACGCTATTTGTTGGTAAAGAAGGAAGACTAGGCAATTAGTAACTATCCAATCTCCAACATTCTTACTGTTAAATGTCTTTTGGTATAATTAATTGTTTTTTCATTCTTAAAGAAGCTTTAGATTACATAAATGTTACATAAAAAATATAAGGGATTCCCATAAACCCCACTCCTTTCCCCTCTGACACTTTCCCACATTAACAACATCCTTCATTAGTGTGGTATGTTTGTTACAATTGATGAACACATTGAAGCACTGCTACTAACCATGGACTACAGTTTACATTATAGTTTACACTCTGTCCCATGCAACTTTGTAAGTTGTGAAAATATATACAATGGCCTGTACCTATTACTGCAATGTTATGTAGGGCAAATCCAATGACTTGCAAATGTCCCCAAATTATACCTCTTCTTCCCTCGCTCACCTGTCAGAATTTCTGAGAACTGCCTTTACATCAAACTTCTCTTGATAGTTCTGTAAACCATATAGTAGGAGAGAGAACATCATACTAAGAGATGATTCATGATATAAAAGAACCTTTTAATAATTAACTATTCTATATTCCTTATATTTTACCTAGTATGTATCTGCATTTCTTTACTTGACATATGTGTTCCCGAATGAGAATAACCAACCCCATTCAATATATATATATTATGCTCAATAAAGCAATTATATTTAGAGAAAATAATTTACTCTAAAAAACCCAGCAGCTTTGTGTATCTGTTGATGTGATTTTGTCATTGAAACATTTTTAACACAGGTAATAAGATACAGTGTAAGAAAAAATCGAAATGAATCCTGAGTTAGGGATTTTGTTTCTTTAATTGCATTGATTTGTTTGAAAAGAATGTTTCAATAGATTAAATAAGTTCTCAGTTTTCTTCAATTAACTGAAATAAAACTATGAAACAAACATCATGCATATTTTAAATACTATATATTTTACATTTTAATTCAGTTTATTTTAGAGTGCTTTTACATGAATTTATAAAACTTAATTTTTAGAGACCACATTAGGTAAAATGCTTAAACAAAAGAACAGATAACTTAGAAACATTTATATGTCATTATGATCTTGTTTAGTTAACTGCTGTCAAAATATGCAAACATATTTGATCTCTCTGAAAATCAAACTTGCCTTTTGAGAATAAGGAAAGTATTTCTTTCAGATATGTTATTAGGGTAAAATAGCAAATTAAAATCTACTAATATATTTCACATACTTTTATATAAGATATCTCATGAATGGTATCTCATTTTCACAGTCTCCAGCTCTTGCAAATCAGGGCTACACAAAACCAGAGAATGTTCTAAAATGTCTGTGTAGATCTACACATATATAAAGACAATAGAAATAGAAATAGATATAGATACAGATAGATTTGTACATATAGGTATGTGTGTAGAGGTATATAAAGCAGGAATAACAGATAAAAATACAGATATAGATATAATAGGTAAATTAATTGATATATATATATAGAGAGAGAGAACTAGATAAAGAGACATATATGAACAATATATAGAGGGAGAGAGATTATATAGAAATGTATGCATTTTATTCAAATTCTACTTATTAATTATATCAAAATTTGAAGGAGTCTATGTGTATTTCCTTAAAATACTGAGAATTCAGTATCTTGGCAATTTTGGATAAAACTATTTTAAAGCAGCATGTGTTGACAGTGCACTAGTAATGAGAACCATTTTTCAGTAAAATGTTATATTTTTAAATAGTTGAAACCCATAATATATATACACCCATGCAAGTAGGAAAGAGATAGTTGTTGGAACATTGTACAATGGCAGTTGTCCCAATTTATGGTGGGACTAAATATTTTTTTAATCTATCCAGGATAGATTTCTATTTCTTCTCAGCCGACTTTCCACCTTCACCTCTTGTATAGCTCCACTATTGTCCCCAAGATAACTGCTGATTACCTATCAATGAAAAATACCATTTCCTTTGTAAACTGTGGAATTCAGCTCTTCCTTTTTATGATCCTTGTTGGATCTGAGTGCCTTCTCCTGGCAGTCATGGCTTATGACCTCTATGTGTCTATATGCCATCCTCTCCCATTACTCAGTCCTCATGCGTGCTAAAGTCTGTGCCTTCATGGTGGCTGACACCTGGCTGGGTTCACTGCTCAATGCCTTGGTCCATGTCTGAATCTCCCTTACTGCTCCTCCTTGAAAATTAATCATTTTTTTTATGAGATCCCAGGTCTCCTGAAACTTGTTTGTGCTGATACATCTATTTATGAAAATGGGCTTCATGTCAGTAGTGTTGCTTTCCTTCTCATTCTAATATCTGTCATTATGGCCTCATATGGGCAGATACTTTCTACTGTTTTGAGATTAAGCTCAAATTTAGGGATGAGAAAGGCTTTGGCCACCTGTTCCTCCTGTATGATTGTGGTGTCTCCTTTCTATGGACCAGCCATCATCAAGTACTTTCTACCGAAAGCAAATCATACTGCCGAGCAGGATGAAATAGTGTCTATCTTTACAGCATTGTCACTCCCATGCTCAATCCCCTCATCTATAGACTTCGAAACAAAGAGGTGGCTAAAGCTCTCAAGAAACTTCTGATATCAATCAAGAATAAGACATAAGAATATGGACTTGTGATACAGAACTTTATTGCTATAACAGAGATAAACAGCATACAACCAACAAACTACTACTTTTCTGGAGACAACACATGGACACTTTCCTTCATTTACTCTTGGTAAAATGATAATGGATCAGATAACTCCTTCCTGGTGAGGTTCATTTGAGCTTCACTGTAATATTAAACAGAATGCTCTATGTCAGAAGACACACGAAATTTACAAGTCTAGAAAAAACAATAGAGAACACTAATGTCTTTTAGGGATTTTTTTTTTTAATTTTGTTTTATTTTTAAAGAAGCTTTAGAATACATAAGTGATACATTAAAAACATAAGGGGATTCCCATATACCCTACTCCCTCCCCTTCCCACACTTCTCCCCATTAACATCTTTCTTTAGTGTAGTACATTTGTTACAATTGATGAACACATATTGAAGACTTGTTACTAACCATGATCTCTAGTTTACATTATACTTTACACTATGCAACAGACATTTTATAGGTTTTGACAAAATGTGAAATGGTCTGTGTTTGACACTGCAGCATAATTCAGAACAATTCCAATGTCATAAAAAGGCCCCATGTTACACCTATTCTTCCCTCTCCAACACCTCAGAAACTTTGAGGACCATGGCCTTTATATCAATGTTATGTTCTTCCATTGCTAGAACAATAAAATATACTTTAAGCCATAGTTTCATTTCTGCCTTATGTTTGTTCATGCATCAAACTTGAGGATTTTAGGGTGCTGATGCCCACTCTGTTTCTGATTGAGAATGGGCTTATATCCTATGGGGCAGATGAAAGGAACTGTCTTGCTTGCATTTGTAGATACTCTCTATTTTTTGGGAAAGGTGTTGTCCATCATCATCCTTTTGTTAGTTGTACTGGGCCAGTCCACTAAACTGGAGTGCAGGTGTTGCAACTCTGCAGAGATTCAGGACTCAACTAGCATATGAATGCACTGAAGATTTAAGTCTCTGGGACATATATTTGATGAGCATAGCAATAATTATAGGTTCAAATAAAAGGGACAGAACAACCATGTGTAGGAAAATTATAAATGAGCCTAACTTTTATACATTGGGGAACATATATTCCAAGGTAAGGCCCACTGACAGGGTGTCAAATTCCTGAGAATGCCTACCATGCCTAGAGTGTCTAGATCAGGTGTTCTTAACCTGTTTTCTTCCATGGACCCATTTGCCATTCAGGTGAAAACCATGGACCCCTTCTCAAAATGAGGCAACAGATAGTTTTATGACATTCAACATTGGCATGTCTTTAAATTAAATTTTAGGATTATTCAAAATTAACTCAAGCTCATGGACCCCCTGAAATCTTTCCATGGACCAGTTGGGGGACTGTGGAACCCTGGTTAAAAATCCCTGGTAGATATTCTAAAGCCCTCAGTAACAGCCCTGCTTGAGGCTCTGTTTACTGTGGCCAAAAATGAGGTTCTCCTGGGACTTGCATAAGCAAAACCTCTGGATTGACATTGCAAATTACTTTGAAATCTCTTAGCAATAAAAACTAATTTGTGTACATAAAAGATAACAGAACTTATGGTGATAAAGACACAATGAAAAAATCTTTTTTTTTTCATTTTTTATTATTCTATTTTATTTGTTATTTTATAAAAATTATTATTAATTTTCTTATTGCTTTTACTTTTCTATTTTTTGGCTTTGGGGGAAGTTTTATGATTGAAGAAGGTAACACCAGTGGCAGGGTATGATCAATGGTGTAGGTTATCTGTGATGGGGGATGTGAAGAGAGGGGTGCACCTAGGGCTTGCCTCCATATCATATGTATATGACCAAGTGGTCATGGGGCATTGTCTCCATGGGTGGAGACCCACACAGTAGCTGAAAGAATATTGAATTCTCAGCCTGGGATGTCCTACTATATTCTTTAATAGAGTGGTGAGAATCCCCTGAGTAACTGGGCAGCACCTAGCCAAGAAGGCCAGACCATTACACTAGGCCCTTGATATTGATGGTTGTACTTATGAACCTTTTCTTGTGAAATTAAAAGTCTGCTTAATATTATATAATGCCTAAAAGTTACCCCCTGAAAGCCGCCTTGTTGCTCAAACATGACTCTAAGCCAAAATCAGTATATAAATGCACAACCATCCCCCCTCATAATCATGGGTTATGACTAACAGGGATGAGCTTTCCTGGCACTGAGGAATTATTACCAAGTGCCAAGTAGTGATGCATTTGGTAAAAAATCCTTGAACAAAAGGGAGGAATTTTAAATACAAATGATTTTTATGTCTAAAATATTTCAATGTGAGTCGGGGATTCATTCCAAAGATTACACTTATGCACTTATTTCAGTTAGATCTGATTGACTATCAAAGTAAACATTGTGGCACAGAGCAGGGATTCTGAGGGCTCTCAAGACATCTAGACACTATAGGCAGGACAGACATTGTCAGAAATTTGCCATCCCGTCAGTGGACCTTGCTTTGGTATATATGCTCCCCAATGTAACAGAGTTAGACTCAATTATAATTTCCCTACATATGGCTCTTCTAACCCCTGTTATCTGAACCTATAATTAGTGCTATACTCCTTGAATATATATCCCAGACTTAAATCTTTGGACAGTCCATATGCTGTTTGAACACTGAATCTCAGCAGAGTTTCAACACCTATTCTCCATTTCACTGAACTTACCAAGAACAAATAACAAAAGGATGATGATGGACAACAACACCCTGCCCAAAATCAGAGCATCTACAGCTGCAAGCAAGACAGTGCCAATCATCTGCCCCATGGGATATAAGCCACCTCTCTATCAGAAACAGAGTGTTCATCACCATCCCAAACCCAGATGATTAAGGAATGAACAAACATATGGGGGGAATGCAACTATGGACTAAAGTAGATATATTATTGTTCTAGCAAGGAAGAACTTGTATTATTATATAAAGACAGGGTTTACAAGAAGTTCTGAAGGGAGGAGAGAGAAGAATAGGTGTAACATCTGATATTTTCAAGACATTGGAATTGTCCTGCATGACAGCATAATGATGGATATAGGCCATTATACATTTTGTCAAATTCTATAAAATTGTGCAGTGCAAGTGTAAAGTATAATGTGAACTGGAGACCATGGTTAGTAGCAGTACTCCAGTATATGTTCATCAATTGTAACATATGGATAACACTAATGAAAGATGCTGTTAATGGGGGAAAGTGTGGGAGAGGGAGGAGTGGGGAATATGGATCCCCTATATTTTTACTGTAACATTTATGTAATTTAAAGTTTCTTTAAAAATAAAAAAAAATACTCATTTATATTTAGTATTTCCCCTTGTGGTCAAGGTCCTTTTCCACATGCATCACTAGTTGGCATTTGGTACTAAACCCTCAGAGCCAGGGAGGCTCATCCCTTAGAGTCATGCCCCATGCTGCGGTTAAGGTAGTGCATTTATATGCTGATTTTGGCTTAGAGAGAGACCACATTTGAGCAACAAGGAAGCCTTGAGGAGGTAACTCTTCGGTAATATATAATACTAGGCTAAGTTTCAATGTCACAAGATTATGGTTAGTAAGTACAATCCTAAGTGTCAAAGGCCTGTCATATTGGTCTGTCCTCCTTCACTAGGCACTGCCCATGTATTCAGGGGATTTTTGCCATTATATTAGAGAATGAAGCATGACTTCCAAGAATGGAAATTCAAGAGTCTTTTGGCTTTATGTTTGTATTAGTCAGCCAAAGGGGTGCTGATGCAAAGTACCAGAACTCTGTTGGCTTTTATAAAGGGTATTTATTTGGGGTATAAGCTTACATTTACCAGGCCCTAAAGAGTCCAATCCAATGTACCATGAGAGGTACTTTCTTACCCAAAGTCTGTTGCCACATGTTGATGCAATATGGCAGGCAATGTCTGTGAGGGTTTAAACTTCCTCCTTTGTCTTAAGGCTCTGTGGTCCCAGCTTTTTCTGATCTCAGCTGTAGGCTGGCATAAGGTTCATATCTCTTCTCAGGGCTCATCTAATTCCAGGCTCAGCTGCTTTGCTGTCTCCACAGGGCCAGCTGTAAACTATCAGGTGAATGGCTTGGCTTTCTCCCCAGGGCTCCAGCATCAAACTCAACACTCTGTGTTCTCCTTCTCCATGTATTTTCTTCCCTGTCTTTGATTGAGCATCCATTTATATAGCCCACAGCTATAGGCTCACTGTAGTCAGGGACTCAAACCAAGTTGCCCTAATGATGTGTTCAAATAAAAGCCCTAATCTTGATTTAATAAAGTAAAAGCAAAACCCCTGGGTCTAATACAATCTAATACACCCAGAAGAATGGACCAGTTTACAAACACAATCCAATGTCTATTTTGGAATTCATAAACTATACCAAACTCCCACAGTGTGTGTCTCCATCCACTGAGACAACACCCCATGACCACTGGAGCATATATTCATATTCCATAAAAGAATGCCCCAGGTGCACACCTCCCCACACATCTCCTACCACCAATGCCCCAAACCAGTGATCCTCCCATGCCACAGTTGTGACCCTTCTGTAAGCCAAAACCTCCCCAAAAAACAAAGTAAAAAATAAATAAATAAAAATAATTTAAAAATTGAATAATAATAACACCCCAAATTAAAAATAAAAATAAATAGTTCATTGTATCTTTCATCACTGTAAGCTATGCTCTTTTTTTAATAATATTTTTTTTTTATTTTTTAAAAGATACTTAGATTACATAAATGTTAAACAAAAATTATAGGGATTCCCATATGCCTCACCTCCCACCCCTCCCACAACCTCCCACATAAACATCTTTCATTATATCACCTGCAATGGATATACACATCCTGGAGCTTTGCCACTAAGCATGGCGCATAGTTCACATTGTAGACCACACTCTCTCCCACATAGTTCTGCATGTTATCTTTTATATACAGTGAAAATTTCTTCTGTATTCCCTCAGGGTTTTATTTTTTCAGTTTATTTTCAAAGAAGCTTTATTTTATGGAACAGTCAGTTAGGAAATACACAGGAATTCCCTATACCCCATTCCATCACCTTCTCACATTTTTCCCTTTTAATAACCTCTTACATGAGTACGGGACATAAGTTACAATTGATAAACAAATATTGAAGCATTGCTACTAACCATGGTCAACAGCTTACATTATGGATTACATTTTGCACTTTTACAGGTTTTGACAAAATTTATAATGACCTGTATCAATATTGCACGATCATGCAGAAGAATTCCAATGCCCTAAAAATGTCCTCTCTTCCATCTAGTCTATTCTTCCCTACTGCTCCCCTCAGGACTTATGATAACCACTAAAGTTTTAGTTTGTGAAGAATAAAATTGATAGTTACATGCATTAATATTGAAGACTTAAAGTAATTTATCATATTAAATATTGTAGTATTCTAAAATTTTATCTCAATCAATGTTTAGGGTCTTTTATATTTATTTATATTTGCATATATATATTCAGATATGCATGTATATATATGTATGCATCTTTATAAAAACATGTATATAGATGAATAGAGAAATATATGATTATATATATGCATATAAATATGCATGCACATATGTAAATATGAATAGCACTCACAATTTCTATGGATTTTATCCTGATAAATATTCCTAATTTAAAATAATGAGTTCAAGAGTCTCATTACTTTTTCTTTATACATATTTTTAATTAAATTTTATGAGTTATGTTCTTTTAATATATAAATATATTTATGCATATAATATGTAAGTTTACTAAGACTATATATGTGCAAAATGATTTCACAACAAAATTTACTATATTTGGTTTATATATAGTTAAATTTTTAATTTTTTAAGTGAAAAATTCACCTCAATAAAATTGTAGAAAATATTTACTTGTTTATTTAAATACAATTGCAATTGTGTGTGTACTGGTAAAGTTCTTCTATGGGATTGCTTTCACAACAATCCCAAAGGGATTGTTTTATCCTAGTGTTGGTTCTGGTCTTCACATTTTCATATATATTTAACTGATCTATATTCATTTATTATAATTCACTTCTTATTTATATAAAATCACTAATGCACTATCTCTAATTTATGTGTTGTTATCATGTTATATATCAGAATTTATGAAATTTTCATTTTTCAATTTTGGTTAAAATTATAACTTATTAATCCCCATTATATGTTTAATACTTATATTTTTCCCTACAAGTGGTTGGTATTTTCCTTTTAAATTTAACTTATAGTTCCACCTTCAGTGAGCTCTATAATATGCAGTTCTATGTCTAAAATTCCATCTACTTATTTTAGCATATATTTAATAATGAATAAATTGCCTCACACTTTCAAAATATTAATTTTTCAAAGTGAACTGGCTCACAAGCGCAGTAAAAACTTATAGAAATGTGGTCAGGAAAATCAATGTTTAACATTTTTTTTCTGTAATATTGTCTAATATTTCATATAGCTTATCTCTGCTTTTATATTTTATTCAAATGGCTTATTACATATATGTTAATTTATCTTGTGAGAATTTTTGCAAGCAATGATTATTCAATATATAACTTTGATAAGAGCATATTGGTAATAAGTATGAGCCAATATAAATTGAAATATGTGTTAAAATTGTGGTTGAAAAAATCATTTATTTGCATCATGAACACTGGCAATGAAAGGGATTAATTGGATAGATTTGAATATATGACTGACTATCGCTATATCTCTCTTAACTATACCTCTGATTATTCAAAAAATGCCTCTCTCCTTCCTTTCCATTGTGTGTTTATGGCAAGCCTGTCAGTAAGAGAAACATAACCCATTGTGAATAAAATCAACTTGTTATCAATCCCAGACAAACATTTTTCAATTCAAGATGATATTTTCCTTTACTTGGGGTTTTTATAATTTAAGCCATCAGGGAGTCCAAATTTTCCTCCAATGGTAGTGTTCAACTTTTCAAAGACTTTTGTTTACACTTCAAATTGTTTGAAAACCCATTGAAGCATTATTTAAAATTGGCAGTTGTAACACAAAAACATAAATTTATAATAGAAAAATTCCAATATCAGCAAAAATGGTCATACATATATCAATGGAACAATTAAAAGGCAATGAGAAGACCCCAGGTCTTCACCGAGAAGTGGCTTCCAACCATTCAGCACCCTTCTCAACTGTCCATTTTTGTCCCTGACTATTATTAGCCAAGACTCTCTGGATATTCAGTTACTCTTCCTTTTATAATTGTGTCACAATTTCTTGAGGAATAATTCATGAAGTTTAAGTTCTGAGAGCTAACATATACGTGACTTTAAGTATGATAACTTTTCGGGATAGAATTTTTCCTATAGTAAAACATGTTAAAGCTCTTACCCCCAGAATCATGAATGGGATGCTATTTAGAACTGTAATCTTTGAAAATATCATTAATAATGATGACAACTAATTTGAAAGAGTGGGCAATATAACTGGCATCCCTATAAGGAAAGTAAATGTGTACAAAGACAGAGACAGAGACAGAACAAACCATATACCAGAGGTAGATGTTGTATTGTATCATGATTTGACTCTGCCATAACCCTCCAAGCATCAGCCAAGGCATGGGTCTGACAACTCCTTGATATGGAGTTACAGTTTCCAGAGGGTATATTAAACCACCTGATAAATTTCTGGTGTATTAAGCAAGCCAGTTGGTGGTACTTTGTTAAGCCAGCCCTGGAAACTTAAGACAAAAAGAAATTTCTATACCTTATTTGTACTTATCTTTCATCCAACAATGTAAAAGAATATTCAATTTCCTTTCTACCTTTGTGAAAGTTTTACAGTACCTTAAAATTAATAAATTTCAATTTGCTTTTATTGATGATTATAAACTTCTTAAATGCTTATTTCAACATTTTAAAATTCTGTTTTAAACTTTGCTATTCTTTATGTGTAAATTTTTGTATTATTTTTACCAGGTAAGAATTTTTTTCACACTTTTTCTGTCATACGGAGAATATGTTTATTTTGTATTAAATCATCACATAACACACATGGATACATTTTCATAAGATTTGTGGGAGATGGTTGCATAGTTTAGCTGCAGACGGAACATAGAACATTTCTAGGGCTTTAGAATTGTTCAACACGATCTTGCAATAATGGATACAGTCTACTTTAAATTCCATCAAAACCTATAAATTTGTCCAGGAGACAGTGTAAACTACAGTGTAAACTGTAATCCATGATTAGTGGTAATGCTCCAAAATGTGTTCATCAATTGAAACAAATGTACCAAACTAATGAAGGATGCTGTTAATGTTGGAAAATGTGGGAGAGGTAGGGCGTGGAGTATATGGGAATCCTCTATATTTTTTATGTAAGATTTATGTATTCAAGTATCATTAAAAAAATAAAAAGTATTTAAAAATAAGTAAATAAATAAAAAACTCATAAAAGTGCATGATCCAAAATGTAAGCCATAATGTAAACCAATGACCACAGCAGCAATGCTTCAATATTTGTATATCAATTGTAAGAAATGTAACATCTGCATGTAAAATGATACTAATAGAGTAGAGAGCAAAGGGGGAGGGCATTGAATATATAGGAATCCCCTATATTCTCTGTGAGTTTTCTGTATCCTAAAGCTTCTTTGAAGATAAAATGAAAAAATAAAATAAAATAAAACACTAGGGGAATATATGGAAGAAAATTTCACTTTACATAGAACAGATCTTACAGTGATGAAAGACATAATGTCTAAATTTCTTTATTATTTCAAAAAAATTTTTAAATTTTCTATATAATTGGTTATATTTAAAATTATTATTTCATTTTCTTATTAATTTTATTTGTTAATAAAATGTGTTGGCTTCATTTCTGGAGAGGTTTTGAATCACAGAAGGGACACAACAGTGTCAGGGGCAGATCACTGGTGCAGGAGTCAGTGATGGGGGAATGCATAGGAAAGGGTTCAACTAGGGCATGCCTCTAAGGCATATGAATATATTCAAGTGTTCATGGGGCATTGTCTAGGTGGGTGGAGATCAAAACAATAAACAAAAGAATACTGAATTCCCATCCTGGGGAGTTCTGCTACGTTCTCTAATAGAATAGCAAGTGTCCCCTGAATGCAAGGGCAGTGCCTAGTTAAGAAAGACAGACCATTATGCCAGGACCTTGATTTTGATGATTGTACTTATGAGCCTTTTCTTGTGAAATTGAAACTTAGCCTAGTATTATATACTGCCTAAGAGTCACCTCCTGAAAGCCCCCTTTGTTGCTCAAATGTGGCCTCTCTCTATGCCAAATTCAGTATATAAATGAACTATATTCTCCCAGGAATGAGCCTCCCTGGCACTGAGGGATTATTATCAAGCATCAACTAGCAATGCATCTGGAAAAAGACCTTGACCAAAAGCCAGAAAAGGTAAATACAAATATGTTTTTATGGCTAAGAGATTAATGTGAATTGGGAGGTCTTTCCAGAAGTAACTATTATGCAAGTCTCCTCAGGATTTCAATGACTGCCAGAATAAACAGTGCCTCAAATAGTGGGATTCCTGAGGACTCTAGAGACATCTAGAAACTATAAGCAGGACAGACAGCTCAGGAATTTGGCATCCTGTCAGTGGGCCTTACTTTGGAATTTATGCTCCCCAGTGTAATAGTTAGACTCATTTATAGTTTCTCTACACATAACTGTTTTGCTCCTTTTATTTGAATCTATAATTTTCACTATACTTGTTAAATATATTTTCCAGAGACTTAAATCTTTGGTTTATCCATGTGCCAGTTTATCCCTGAATTTCATAGTTGCAACAACTACTCTCCAATTCATTGGACTCACCCAGAAAAATTAACAAGGAGATGATGATGGACCACACCCATCCCAAGGAGCAGAGATTGTCTGCAACTTCAAGCAAGATAGTTCCATCCATTTGCCCCATGGCATCTAAGCTTTCTCTCAATTAGAAGCAGAGTGGACATCACCACCCCCAAATCCTCAAGATTGGTGAATGAACAATGGACTAAAGTAGAGTTATTATTGTATTATAGACATTATTATTCTCTCAATGGGAGAACTCTTATCATTGATATAAAGGCAGGGGCCACCAGAGGTTCTGAGGGGTGGAAGAGGGAAGAATAGCTGTAATATGGGAGCACATTTGGGACACTGAATTTCCTTGCATGACATTGTAGTGACCGATACAGGCCATTGTACATTTTGTTATAACCTGCAGTGTTGTGTGGCACAGAGTGTAAACTATAGTGTAAACTATAGCCCATGGTTGGTAGCAATGCTTCAATGTGTGTTCATCAATTGTGACAAATACACCACACTAATGTGGGATGTTGTGAGAAGGTGTAGGAGGGAGAGGGAATGGGGCATGTGGGAATGCCTTATAATTTTTATGTGACATTGATGTAATCTAAAGCTCCTTTAAAAATAAAGAAATTAATTTTAAAAATTAAATTTTATATTAATTCTATGATATAGTTAGATATTATATACTGAAAAACAATATGAACTAAAAATAGTGACCTGGATACACTATTGGATTTTTTGAATCTACAAGAGAAAGGAGAATATGTTAAATCCCAAGGAGAGATGTGCCAGATTTAAACTATTATTTTATACTCAACTTTCTAGGTGAACATACAAAATATATATATTTGCAGGCCTGCTTAAGAATGATTAGCTACAGACACTCACTGGTGTTAAATATGTAATAATGTTTAACCAGACCTCTTAATCTTTTCATTTAGACCATGTGTCTGTAATATTTCTTTAATTTATGATCTAACTCTCTGATTTGCATTTTGTTCCATTGAGATTGTAGAACCACATTATTAATTTATTTCTATGTGTTTCAACCTCCCTACTTCCTAAGTTGAATAGTCACAAAACAGCTTCTTATTTTTTATTTTTTGGATAAAAGGTTATACATGAAAAGTTTTTGCTGGTTAAAGAATTTTTTTGGCTGGCAGTTTTTCCCTTTCAGTTCCTTAAATATTTAAATATATCACCTCCATGGTTTCTGATGAGAAATTGTTACTTAGTTTTATTGAGGATCCCTTGTATGTGATGTATCACTTTTCTTTCTTTATCTTTGGCATTTGACATTCCGATTAGTATATGTCAGAGTAGTTGTACTAAGTTTTTTTTTTTTAATTATTTAGAATATGTTGCAGTTTTTGGACATGTGTATTTATGATTTTCATAAATGTTTTGAAATATTTGTCCATTATTTGGGAATATGCTTCTAAAATACTGAAGGAGAGTTTAAAATAATCACAAATAAACAGAAACTGACAATGTTAATCAATGAAAGATGTGCCCTACAAAAGTATTAAAGGAAGTTCTATAGGTTGAAAGGAAAGGACAAGAGAAAATGGCTTAGAGTATTGTGAATAAATGAACTTCTTCAATAAATGTAACTAAAAGGCTAAATGCAAAATCCAATAGTATGTCATCAATATACAACTCTATAATTCCTGTAAGAGTCAGAATACAATTGAACAACAAAAAGACACATTTCCTAAGAATGGACATAAAAATATAAGGAAGTAATGTAGGACAAAAGCAACTTAAAGAGAGGAAACAGAGGTTTATGAGAACAGAGAACACATATGCTATTGCATCTAAGTTGTTATATTTACAAATATGAAGATTTACATTTTTGAGAAATATATTTAATAAGTATATTGAAAATTATAGGTTCAAATAAAAGGAGTAGAAGAATCATAATTAAGGGAATCATAAATGAGTATAACTATATTGTGCTAGGGTAATAGATTTTCATATATTCCCAAATAGCATCCACTGAGGAGGTGTTGATTTCATGAGACTGTGTGTTTTGCCTATGGTGTCCAAGCATCCCTAGTGTCCTTGGGAGCAATTTTGTTTGAGATTTGTTTACTATCGAAGTTTTTGAAACCTGCATAAGTGTAACCTCTGGAATGACCTCCCAACTCACTTTGAAGTTTCTTAGTCAAAAAAATTCTGGTTTATTTAATAATTTCCACTGTTGGTTAAGGTATTTTTTTCCAAATACATTGTTGATAAGTGTATCTTCAAGGGAAGATTCATCCCCAGAAGTCATATGCCATGCCGGTTGGAGAGGGGGTAGTATTATTTGAAGATTTTGGCTTAGGAAGAGGCCACATTTGAGTAAGAAGAACATTTTCAGGAGGTAACTCTTAGGCATTAATTCTAATTTTTACAGGTATAAGATACCATAGTACAAGAATTAAGATCAAGGACTTGGTATACTGGCCTGTTTTTGTTTTTGTTCTTCCTTTATGCACGGTTTATATTTTCCAGAGATTTGTCATCTTTTGTGAAAATAGCAGGACTTCACCAGGATAGAGGTCTAATGATATGTGAGCTACTGTGTGGGTCTCTTTCTATCAAAGAACATGCCTGTGACACTAAGAAAACATTTACATCCTATAGAAAAATGCTCTAGATGCATTTTCTTATATGCCACCCCACTATCAAAACCCTATATTAGTGACATGACTTTTTTTATAGATCCTGAAAGAATAGTGTATTTGTATTATTAATATTAATCATGATTCTCAGTCACCCCAGAGTTCACCATGTTATACAGTAACCTGTTTTATCCTCTAGCTCTCCAAGAACCTGGATGACCCAAAACTTGCCCTTTCAACCACATTCACACTCACATTTCAGTGTTATTAATTATACTTATATTGCTGTGACAGCATCACCTCCCTTTATTTTCAAACCATAAAAATCAACCTAATTATAAATTATACACAAATTCAGTGTTGGTTCACCATTATTTACATTATTTACTACCATTCTAAAACCTGGTAACCTATCTTCCATACTCTACCTCCATTAGTGTACACACTATACTTATTTCAAAACAACAAGATCATGCAATATTTGAACTTTTGTGTCTGGCTATTTTATTGATCATAAGGTCCTCAAGTTTCATCCATAATGTTGAACAAATTAGTACTTAATTCCTTCTTACAGCTGAATAATTTTTTATTATAAATATATACCACATTTCTTAATCCATTCATCTGTTTATGGACACTCACGTTTCTTGGCAATTTTGAATCATGCTTTGTGAATAATGGTGTACATATATCTGTTTGCCTCCATAATTTCAATTCTTCTGTGTATATACCTAGTAGTGGGGTTTCCAGATTACATGGAATTCAAAATTTAGCTTCTTGAGGAACCACCAGACTCTTATTTCTTTCCTTCTGCTTCTTTGGCATTAGTTTGTTGAGTGTTTCCTAGTTCCTACAGACATCTGGTTAAGTCTTTTATTTTAGCTCCCTCTTCTATTTTAATGTAGGCATTTAGAATTGAAAATTTCCCTCTAGCACTTCCTTCACTGCATCCATTAAGTTCAAATATGTTTTGTTTTCATTTTTATTTGCTTCAAGGCATTTGCTGATTTATCTTCCAATTTCCTCCTGGACCCCCTGATTGCAGATATGGAAAATTTAATCGTGAAATGTATATGGAATGGCATGTGGCCATGATCAGCCAAAGACACTTCCTAAAAGAATACTGTTGGAGGATTCATACTTCCCAATCTTAAACTTTATTAAAAAGCCACAGTAATCGAAATAGCATGGCACTAGCATAAGGATAGATATCTAGACAAATGTAATCAGATTTTAAAATTCAGAAATAGAGCCTCACATATATGGCCACTTGACTTTTCACAATGTTACCAAGTCTGCTCAATTGTGATAGAATATTCTTTTCTACAAATGGTGCTGGGAGAACTGGTTATCTATATGCAAGGAATGGGGAGGACCCTTGATAAACTCAAAATAGATCAATGACCTAAGTATAAGAATCAGGAATATAAAACTTCCAGAAGAATGTGTAGAGAAGTATCTACAGGATATTTTTAAATAGTTTTTTAAGACTTTACACAAAAAGCACAAGCAATATTAAAAAATAGATAAATTGAGCCTCATCAAAATTTTTTTTAAAAGTTTGTACATCAAAAGACATATCAAGAATGTGAAAAGACAACCTACTTTATCGGAGAAAATATTTTGAAACCACATACCTGAAAAGAGCTTAATATCAAGAATACATAAAGAAACCCTACAACCCAACAATAAAAGACAACCCAATTTTTAATAAATAGGGAAAAGTCTTGAGTAGACTTTTTTTTTCAAAGAAGATATACAAATTGCTAAAAAGCAAATGAAGAGATACTCAGCCTCATTAGCTATTAAGGATATATTTAAAAGGTCATGATATACCCTTCCACACACACTAGAATGGCTGTTGTTAAAAAAAAAAACAACAGAAAACTTCAAGTTTTATAAAGGATATGGAGAAATATGGACCCTCATTTATTGCTGATAATAATAAAATACGCATTCACTGGGAAAGACAGTTTGGCAGTGCTCAGAAATCTTAGTATAGAATTACCACATGAACCAGCAATCGCTCTTCTAGATATTAACCCAAAATAACTGAAGGTAGAGACTTGAACAGATATTTGCACATCAATGTTCATAGTGGCATTATTAACAATTGTCAGAAGAATAAGTATTCCAAATGCTCAACAAAAAATAAATGGATAAAACATTTGATATATGCATACAAGGGAATATTATTCACCATTAAAAAGTAATGAGGTTCTGGTTCATGCAACTTGGATGAAACATGAAGACATTTAGTTGAGGTAAATAAGACAGACACAAAAGGACAAATATTGTAGGAGTCCACTGATATGAAAAAACTTTAAATAAACAAACTTACAGAGTTAGAATCCAGAAGAAAGGTTACCAGAGAATGGGTTGCGGTAGGGAATTGGGAGCTAATAATTAGTTTGTACAGAATTTTTATTTATGTTAATATTAAAGTTTTGGAAATGGGTAATGGTGATGATAGCACATCATTTTGAGTGTAATTAACAGCACTGAATTATATATGTGAATGTGGTTATGTGGAATTTTAGGACTATATATATTACTAGAATAAAAATTAAAACATAAACAAGAATATACAACACAGTGAACCTATTTTAAGCAATGGACTATAGTTAATAGTACAATTATGAAAGGTTTATTTCATTAGTTTTAACAAATATACTGCATTAATGCAAGGTGTTACTAATAGGGTGTTACATAAGAAAAAAATTCACACTAATGTAAGTAAAATAACAGCATTAATTTAATGCTTTGCTGAAACAAACACATCAAACATTGGATTAAGAGTAAAAAGACAAAGCATTATTAATAATAGCCAAAAAACTGGGGATAATCCAAAGGTTCATTATGAGGTGAGTGGGTAAATGATATATCCATATACTGGAAGAGTATTTGATAATAAAAAAAATGATGATGTGCTAATTCATGCTACAGCATGGATAATGATTAGAAACATTATGCAAAGTTAAATAATATAGGTAAAAGTGTGTAGGTAAAAGTGTACATACTGTATGATTTCATTTTTATGAAATATCAGAAATAGCCAAGTCCATAGAGTCAGAAAATAGGTTAGTTAGTTGCCTGTGGCTCCGGAGATTGGAGGCAAATGTGTTGTGACTGGTAATGGGTATGGGGTGTTTTTTTTTTTTTTAGGTGAACAAAATGTTTCAAAGTTGACTGTAGTTATGGATACATAAGCTTGTGGATATACTTAAAAACATTAGATTACACACTTTGAGCTGGTATCTCTGATACCTCAATAAAGATGAATGTGATTGTATGAAGCTCGGTGGACCCCAGGAGATTATATCCTTAAAGTTATTCCATTCCTGTGGGTAAGAATTTATTATAGGTGGGAATTTTTAAAAAATTATTTCACTTAAAGCCATTTAATTAGATTAATTTTGTAAGGCAAGGCATGACCCAGGGTGGGTCTTAATCTTCTTATTGGAGTCCTATGTAAATGGGAGAAACATACAGAGAAATAGAGAGAGAAACCCCCAGAAACTGAGAGAGAAAATCTGAGTATACAGAATCTGAAATAAAAGGAACATGGAAAGAGAAAGCCATAGGAGCAGAGAGAAGCCTGCAGGAAGCCAGAAGCTGAAAGCAACAAGACCAGAGGAGAAGGAAGAGAGAGCAGGTTCCAACATTGTGCTTTTTCATGTGAAAAAGAAATTTAGGATCACCAGCAGGCATGTTTTGTGGATAGAAGTTCACCTGATGTGTTGATTTGGGCATTTTTCTCAGAATTGGAATTGTAAGCTTATCAGTTAATAAATCCCCATTTTAACAGCCACCCCATTTCTAGTATACTGTTTTGGTAGTCTTTAACAACCTAAAATACTGATATTTTAAAAAGGGAAAAAAAACTGCCAAGTAAGATGTACCTTATCTCTGTTGCACTCATTTTTAACTATTGTTTGAATTAAGTCCTTATATCTCACATATGTAGCAATACTGTTAAATGCTAGTACTTTTTAAAGATAGTTTTAAAGTGATTTTTAAATTATTTTGAGGATGTTGACAGTTTGATCCATTAAAGTGTTATTTATAAGGTCTTTTGGCTTTCTTTCTGCCTATTTGTCCAGTTTGTAACTAAATGGTAAGAGACTGTGAGACATAATTATTTATTGTGGAACCTTTATAAACATTAAAAATCCATTTACTGAATATTTCTGACATGATAAAATATTAAATAGATTAGCCTTAGGCTTCCAGTTTCCGGTACAGAATGTAAACATCTGCAAAATCATCACTTCTATCATAACAAGAAGAAAATGCTGAACAATAAAAAAAAATTCTATCTATAAGAGAACTGATATCATATTTCATTCCACTATCCTGAAAATGAATTACAGCTAGTTAATGTGGATCTCTGCTAACCTGAAGAAGTAAAGAAGTAGAACTTTTGTTCTGGAGCCAGTCCAAGTAGGAATGCTTGAATTCGAGTTGTCCAAATTGTGGATACGCAGTTTGGACAATTTTGAGAGTTAAAGGGTCCAAGAGACCCAGTTTTAGGGGGAGGGGCCATGCTTTCCTGAGTTTTATCAGGAAAACCAGATTCCCACTGTGAAGATGGGTGTATTTTGAAATATACTTATATGAGGCACCCTTTCTATATAAACTACTTTATAAAAGCCTAACTAACTTGGGCTTTATCAGAGCCAAAATGATATGGGGGAAAGGAAATACTGAATTGTAGTCACATAGACCCTTACATGTTGGGGTAGGGAAATACTGAACTCAAAAAATTCCCCTCTCTGATGGTTATGCTTATACGTCAACTTGGCCAGGTTATGGTGACTGGCTGTTTGGTCAAACAAACACTGGCCTAATGGTCACTATGAACACATTTCATAGACTTAAATCATCAGAAAGTTGTTTGCATCTATGGCTGATTACATCTATAATCAACTGAGATTTCACTCAGCGGCGACAGTCATCTCATCCAATCAGTTGAAGAACTTTAAAGGAAGAAGTGATTTCAGCACAGAATAGTTTCCACTCTTCTTCAACCAGCCAGCTTCTCCTCTAGAATTTATCAAAAACCTTCATCAGAGTTCCCAGCTTGTAGTCTGCTTTATGGAATTTAGACTTTTGCATCCCCACAGTCACATGAGACAATTTTATAAAATCTCATATTATTTTCAGATCTCTCCTTCCCTAGAGAATGCTAAATAAATCAATCTCTGTCAATATGTGGAAAGGAAAATTCCTAAGTACAGTCCACTCTAGCTATCCTTTCTCACTTGAGGCGTGGTGGAGAGGAGAAGTGTCACAAATATGAGAACCACTAGTAAAGGTCAGAGCCCAGGGATACATTTTAACTGACATTGACCCCTTCACAGATTGCAGAATGCTTCCCTTACCCTCACACCATGCAAGGACAGCAATAAGGCTACTTATAATACCACTTGATTACAACAAAAATAATTATACAGCTGAGACCTTATTTACGAAGAAGTCTCTAGGAAAACCCAAGGAAAATAGGGGAGCCAAAACCATGAAAATCAGAGGAAATGTTAACTTCAAATAACTTGTCTTCTGCAAACTGTTAACAAACCTGAACTCCCAGCTCAGTAAACATAAAACTTCACAATTGCTGTAGCTTAAAGTATATAAAGCTGAGGACAGGGTTGGTAAATTTAATCTATTCCAGGATGTGTTATGGGGTATTTGTCATAACAGCTAGGAAATCAAGAATATATTTTATATTTGAAATTGGAGTGCTACTCTTAGAAGTACTTAAATATTTGGAAATAACTTTGGAGTTGGAGAAGGGGAAAGAATTATAAGGCATTTAATAGAAAAAGGATAGAATGCACTGCAGAAACTTGTTGGTAGAAATAGGGATATTAAATGTACCTTCAGGCAGGCTTTAGAAATAAATGATGATTGTGTAATTAGATATTGGAGGGAAGACAATCCTTATCATAAAGAAGCTGAAAATTTGGTGAAATTGTGTCCTAATACTATTAATAGATTGAAATTGGAACATGTAAACAACAAACCTCGATACTTAGCTGAAGAGGTTTCCAAACTAACAGTGGAAGGTGCAGCCTGATTTCTCCTTACAGATTTTATTAAAATGCTGGAGGACATTGATAAGCTGAAAATTAAACTGATAAGCACAAATAAAGCAGAAATTGTTGATTTTCAATAGACTCAGCCTATCCAGATAATGTGATCTGAGACAAGGGCCAGAATGGGTTCTATCAGGAACCTCCCTGAACTTTCTCCCAGAGACCTGGGATACATGTAAGGGTTTAAATGTTTAACACTTTGTTAAAGAAGTTGTGGATTAACATGCATAAAACCAGCCATTTCAGTGGAAGTCAGGATTTAAAAGGAGGTCATTTAGGAAGTATAGGTGGAATGCCTTTTTATCTGATGTTATGGACTCCCTTGCACTGCAAACGTAGTATGGATAGGAACACTACCAAACTGGGCTGAAAGGGATGGAGATGGGATGAATTGAAGGTAAAAAGATATCACATACAGAAATATGGATACAGAGGCCTGGAACAAAAAGATCTTCTGGGCCCAAGAGAGAAAACCCAGCCACATGTATGGAAAGGGGAGTTCCACACATTTGCTTGAAGGGGACAAGCCATCTAACCCAGTATTTGGCAAAGTTAGGCCTTGTTTCTTGATGTTCAGCAAGTTTTCCACCACCCAAACTTTCTGTTATGATGGTGTTTATACCCCTATATTCCAGCTGAGTCTGGCCACTATTCCCAAGATTGGAGAGGGTTGACTGTATGCTCTGCTGTTCTGGGAGAGCACAGCTGCTACACAAACATTTGGAAAACAAATGGCTGCTGCTCCATGAGACTGAGAGAAAAAAGCATTTATCCACAGATGACTTTCAGACCTCACAATCTAATGAAGATGGTTATACTGTTTTTCATACTTGCTTGGGTACTGTAACCCAAGTTTTCCTTTAATTTCTCCCTTCTAAAATGGGAATGTTTATCCTATGGATATTCCAGCAATTCATTTTGGAGGCAAATAAATTATATCCTAGGTTTCACATGTCCATCATAAGCAGAAATTTTGTCCCAGGCCAGATCACAGCACTAACTGAGTTTGATGGGACATTGATTCAGAGTTGTTAATTAAATGCCTTAAGGATTTTGAGATGTCATAGAATGAATGTTTTTCATAGGTGAGAATCATGTCTTTTATGGGTCCAGAAGGAAGACTGTGGTAGTGTGAATTAAATAGCCTAGAAAACAAAACAAAAAAACAAAAAAAAAAAAAAAAAAAAAAAAAAAAAAAAAAAAAAAAAAAAAGAAAAAAAAAAGTCCTTACTGTTAAATCATTCTGCTGCAGCTATGTAAATAGAATATTGTGAAGATATTATTTTTAGTTTTGGTGTGGCAAAATAGAAACAAAAGAAGAGAAAAGAAAATCCAAAGTCAGCAGAATTAAGGAGATATGGTTAGAGATAAATGAAATAGCGAATATGAAAAACAATTAGAGAATGAATAAAAAAGTTGATTCTTTGAAAACTCAGTACCATCCAGACATCTTTAGGTAGACTGTCAAATAAAATAGGAGAAATACATAAATAACTAAAATCAGAATGAAATGTTGTGATGTGACTACTGGCCTTACAGAAATAAAAAGGAGTGTAAGAGAATACTAAGAACAATTGAATACCAACAAATTAGATAATCTATGTGAAATGAAAACACCAGGACCAATTGATATTTGAAGAGAAAACTGAGGCTTAAGAGTAGTAATAATGTCCTGATGTAGAAACAATCCAAAGTCGAAATTTAAAGTTTTGTTTTCCATAACTGTATTCAATATCAACTTTTGCCTTATAATTATTTTTGCAAACACCCTTGCTCAGTTTAATACATTCAACAATTAATTTATTTTTACTCATTCATCAATCATCAAATAAGTTTCTGCAGGAATGCTAGGCATGGGAAATATAAAGATGTATAAGTAGACACTCCCCTCAAGATATTTACAGATGAGAGAGATAGAAAATTAGAACATAAAGATTCAGTGGAAAGTATTCTTACAAAGATACATATGGGATGGAATGTGTTCAAGAAGAAAGGCATCTAATCCTACTGGGACTGGAAAGGGTAAAAAGGGAGGAGAGAGTGAAATAAGCACGTATCAGGTGACACATTCTTTAAGAAGTAATAATTAAATGGAAATGTAAAAAATGATTCAAATTTAGAGAGATAGAAAAAATGTGTGAATCTTGCAGGCAACTTAATGTTTTGGCAACCCTCAAACAGTATAACAAATATTACAAATTTATAGAGAGATTAAAATGATTACTACATGGGAATAAATATAGAGAAAACAGTTGGAAGGAAATAAATAAATAAAACTCTCCATTGGAAAATATTTTCCTCAAATTTCATATTTGCATTTTTCAATACATTCAGATTGAATAAAAAATAATAACAACAACAACAAAAATAAAGACAAGTTCCTTAGAACTGCAGCTGATCATCCAATAGCCCCTTGGATGGCCTCTTCTCAGACATCACAGCACTACCTATATACATTGTTTAGCAAGTTAACTGTTTTTAACAACATTCAATAGTTTCCATGGTAAGTATTATGATGAATACAATTTTCTCCGTCATAAAATGATTGCAATAATGTTATTATGACCAGATAAAATGACATGCTAGACATTTGCCCAGCTCTGCATCCATAGTCTCCAGAGAATTAAAAAATTATGAATTGCAGGAGGAGGGAAGAGGTTATCACAAATATTAATATGTTTGAGTGCAGGAAAACAAAATGGCTATATATGTAAAGGTAAAGTAAATAGGGTTGTTACAGCATAAATTTCCATGTGCATATGTACATACAAATGTAGGAAGAGGCCAGATGTGAATATTTATTCAGCAGCCTATAGTCCAAATTATTTCATAGAGTATTATTTACAAACTTAGTCTTCATGAGAATATGACTGATATGACAGGAATGATGCCATTAAATGTATGTCCAACATTGTGTATAAAATATCAAATCCTTATTTTTTTCCTAAAATTTATATTCCAAATAGACATGAGGGCTCAAGCAGCATATGAACTGCTGGAAGATTTAAGTCTCTGGGACACGTATTTAATGGGTACAATGCTAATTATAGGTTCAAATCAAAGAGGCATAAGAGCCTTGGAAAATTATGAATGTCCCACATATCCATGAACCACTGACACCCTGCACCGGTAATGCTCCCCTGCCATATTTGCCAAAAGAACATTCGCACAATTATAGTTTCAACTACAGGCCTGAAAATCCTCAGAGTTCACCTCTTCCCTCCTCCAGTCCTTCCCCCAGTTCCATGGAGAGTCCAAACAATTCACACCAAAACTGCTCACACTCACATTCCAGCACCACTGACCCCACTCGTATCCCTGCACCATCATCACCCCCATCCATTGCCAAACGATCCCCTTCCACCTTATAGGATTTCCCATAATGTGCATTACTCGCCAAACTCTAATCTCTTTTTGTCTCCAGATAACCTTTCTTATTGACTCAATCTGTGTTCGTCTACCCAATATGCTTAGGTTATATCAGCGAGGTCATGCATTATTTGTCCTTTAGTAACTGGCTTATGTCACTCAACATAAGGACTTTAAGTTTCATCCATGTTGTCCTATATGTCAATACTTCATTCTTTATTACAACTGAGTGATATTCCATTGTATGTATATACCACAATTTGTTTATCCAATCATCTGTTGATGGACCCTTGGGTTCCTCCCAACTTTTGGCAATAGTGAATAAGGAACATTGTTGTGCATTTATCTGTTTGCTTCCCTGATTTCAAATCTTCTGGGTATATACTCAGCAGTGGGATTGCTGGATCATATGGCATTTCTATGGGTAGCTTCCTGAGGAACCACCAAACTGTCCTCCACAATGGCTGAACAATTCAACATTCCCATCAGCAGAGTATAAGTGTTTCCTTTCCTCTACAACCTCTCCAACTCTTGTAATTCTCTGTTTTTTTTTTTTAATAGTCTACAGGCCAATAGGTGTAAGATGATATCTCATTGTAGTTTTGAGTTGCATTTCTCTAATATCTAGTGATTTTGAGGAAATTTTTAGTCATTTCTATTTCCTCTTTGGAAAACTAGCTGCTCAAATCTCTTACCCATTTTTTAAATGGGTTGTCTTTTTATTTTTGAGATGTAAAATTTCTTTATATATGCTGGATATTAGACACTTATTGGAAAAGTTGTTCCCAAATATTTTCTCCCATTGAGTAGGCTGCCCTTTCACTTTCTTGACAAACTCCTTTGAAGCACAAAAGTTTGTTGTTGTTGCTTTTAATTTTAGGAGGTCACATTTATTTACTTTTTCTTTCATTGTTCTTTTGGTGTAAAGTTTATGAAACTTTTCCTACTACAAGATCTCACAGATGCTTCCCCACATTGTCATGTAGGTCAATCTTTATGGTCTTGGCTCTAATATTTATGACTTTGATCCATCTTGAGTTAATTTTTTTATAAGGCATGAGATAATGATCTTCTTTTATTCTTTTGGATATGGATATGTTGTTCTCCCAAAATATATGTTGAAGAGGTCATTTTGTCCCTGTTGAGTGTGACTTGTGGCCTTGTAAAATCAGTTGACTGCATTTGAGAGGATCTATATGAGAAACCTCAATCGGCTCCATTGGGCAGTATGTCAATCCTTCTGACAATACCATACATTTTTTGGTTGATAAAGTCATGGTTTACTTAATTTTAAATTCTTTTTATTTTTAAATAAGCTTTAGATTACATAAATAGTTTTGTGGTATGCTTTAAGGTCAGGTAGAATGATCATATATCCTGCCAATTTACTGAACTCATTTACCAGCTCTAGAAGCTTTGTTGTCATTTTTTGGATTGTTCTATGTACAGGATCATGTCATCTGCAAATAGTGCAATTTGTACTACTTCCTTTCCAATTTTGAAGACTTTTATTTCATTTTCTTGCCTAAGTGCTTGAGTTATTACTTCTAATAGCACAATGTTAAATAAGATCAATGACAGTGTACATCCTTATCTTGTTCCAGATCTCAGAGAGAAAGCCTTTAGTATTTCAACATTGGCTATGATGTTAGCTATGGGTTTTTCATATATACCTTTTATCATGTTGAGGAAGTTTCCTTCCATTCCTATCTTTCAGAGTGTTTTTTTTTTTAATAAAGAAAGGATGTTGTATTTCATCAAATGTTTTTTCTACATCAATAGAAGTGTTCATGTGATTTTTTCTTTTGACCTGCTAATGTGGTTTAGTACATTGATTTTCTTATTTTGAACCATCCTTGCTTACCAGGGATGAAAGCCACTTGGTCATAGTGTATAATTCATTTGATGTGTTGTTGAATATGATTAACAAGTATTTTATTTAGGATTTTAGCATCTAAGTTCATTAGAGAGATTTCTCTGTAGTTTTCTTTTCTTGTGTGTCTTTTTGTGATTGGTATTAGGGTGATGGTGGTATCCTAAAATGAGATAAATAATACTCCTTCCACTTCTATTTTTTGAGGAGTTTATGAAGGATTGATAGAGTTCACCCATGAGGCCATCTGGGCCTGAGCTTTACTTGGTTGGGAGGTTATTGGTGGATAATTCATTCTCATTTTCTAAGACTGGTCTGACGAGTTCAAGTCCTTCTTTTGTCAATATAAGTTGTGTGTGTGTTTCTAGAAATTTGTCCATTTCCTCTAAGTCATCTCATTGTCTTTCAATTTTTAAAAGTATCCTCTTATGAAACCCTTTAATTCTTTGGGATCAGTGGTAATATCCCCTCCCTCATTTTTAATTTTTAATTTTTCCCTACTCTGCTCCCTCTGGGATGTCTATAGTACATATGTTTGTGCATTTCATGTTGTCATTCTGTTCCCTGATTCTCAGCTGAGTTTTTTCTATCTTTTTATCTATATGTTTTACTATCTGTGATTTCAGATGTTTTATCTCCAAAATCACTACTTATTTCCTTTGCCTGTTCAAATCTGCTATTACATGTTTATAGCATATTTTTAATTTCTTGCATTGTGCCTTATATCACCATCAGATCTGTTATCTTTTTGGGATGTATATATATTTTTCTATATGTTCACACAGTGTCTTCTTAATATCCTTTATCTTTTCCTTCACTTCATTAAGTTGATTCATGGTATTTGTTTGCACATTCTTCATGAGTTGTTCCACATTCTGCATATCTTTCAGTATTTTTTGTTCATTAGACTAGGTCATGTCTTCCTGTTCCTTAGTATGGCTTGTAAACTTTTGCTGGTGTCTAGGAATATGTTTATCTTGATGGGCTTGTTCAGTTGGTTAGATTCTCTTTCTACTCTAGGGTTTTATTTTGTTTTCTTTTGTGTTTGGCACTTGTTTTCACTTATTCTATATCCTTGTAGTTGTCAGTGTTTTCCAGGGAAAAAAAAAATTAAGACTATAGAAAAGAAAAGAAATAAGAGAAAAAGAATTTTAAAATGATGGAAAAGGAACCATAAAAACAGGAAAAAAGTGATGACTGAAAAACATACAAAATATAAAAGAATAAAAAGGTGGATGGAAAAAAATTAATTAAACAAACAGGAAAAAATAGAATAAAATAAATGTCAAGAAAGATGAGAAGAATAGAAAGAAAATTAAGATCAAACAGGAAAACGTGGAACAAAAGAAAAACAATGTAAGAGGGAAAAATGAAAGAAAGAAAAGAAATAAAGTAATGAAGGAGAAAAATAAGGAAAAGGAAAAAAGAAAAAAAAAATAACCCAAGCAAAAACAAGCTTCTCTCTTAGGCCACTAACAACTTTCTCAGGCTGCCAGTACTCAGCAATTAATCACCTTGGAGTCCACCCTCCACATTTAATGTACCCTGGTGAAGAGGGAAAAATAAAGTATAAAAATTAAAAAAAAAAAAATATATATATATATATATATAATAAAAAAAAAAAAAGCTGAAAACACAAGGCTGCTTGTCCCTCAACACCTATTCCTCCAGTGAGTGTGCTGGGTGCCTGACAACCTAATGGGTTTCTCTCAGGAACCCTTCTCTTGAGGACTGGTTGGTTACCTTACAGACTTTCCCTGCCCACCTATCCCTCAAGCCTTTTTAGGAGGTACACGGGGATTGTACTCAAGATGCTATATGTATGAGGCAGGCATTCAACCACTGAACCACACCCACTTCACCAGTTAGGTAGGTAGCCTTCTGAAGGCTTATTGCCTGCCTCTGCCTGCCTTTTTTCCCCTCAGGCCAACTGGGTTTCTGATGGTTTACTGGTTGCCTCTCTGGGCTTCCCTCTCTACCAAGTTGTTAAGCACCTGTAAATCCATCCCCTCACTGATTCAGCTGCTCTCTCTCCTAGGATGAGTGGGTGGTGACATCCTGATTGATCTCTTCCCCCTTTCCCTACCATGGAACAGCTCCAACACTGGCTGTCATCTTTCCTTTTCTTGTCTCAAGTCTATCCACCCTATCACTCTCCCCTCTACACCATGTTCCACCGTGAGTTGGCAGGGTATGGGTCCCACACCTGTTTGCCAGCAGCAACCTCACCTCAAAAGCCTGATGGGATCAACGTACTTTTTAAGATGTATATACAAGTTATGCTTTCTCATTGAATGAATTCACATTTCTTATGTGTATTTCCTAGAAATATTGGAAGAATGATGTTATATAGGTGTGTATATATATGAATTCATATATTTTGTTGTAAATATATAGCCTTTTGTGGAGATACAATTTCATTAAATAATTGAAAAAAATTCTTCTCCCAGTTTTTAATTATACCCACACTTTGAATTCTATGTGCACAGATGAACACGATTCAATATGCAACAAAGGGTTTTAGTATTTTCAATTAACTTACTTTTATTCAGTATCATAATTCTTTTTTCAGTCATTAATCTCAGCAACAATAACGCATGTGAACAAAACAGTAAATGCCCCTTCCCAATTTTTTGACAATCTGCCGTGAGTAATTTTGCGTTTGTCCTTGATGTCCTAAGATCAAACTTAATGATACATTGGGATTCTTTGTGTGTCTAATTTGCTAAACATTTAGAAAAAATTTATCTGCCTTTTTAAAAGAATAAGTCATATTCTTCTCTTTCAATATTCCAAGTTGAATATAAATCCCTCTTGTTGATGGATGATAAACATGAAATATACTGAGAATCAGAATCTGGGAAATGCAGTTTCCAGTTGCCATCTGTCATGAAACTACATAATGAGACCTGGGTGGAAGTGATTGGACATGAAAACAGATAACCTGGCATGTGAAGATAGATCTTTATGTTAAAAGTGATTATATTGGTGGGAGAATTTATACTCCTTTAATGTAAAATAATCTTCAACGGAAAACTCTTCTCTCTCTAATATTTCCCTGGAATACAAAAAAATAAAAGAAAAGAAAACCTGTAGCTCTCTTCAAGAAAATGTTAAACAATTTTTTGCACTAGTTTTAATTTAATACCTAATGTTTCCAAATTACTAAAATGAATAATGTTGGGTTAACTTAAAAAAGAACAAATTCATTCATAAATTCTTTTCAAATTCTGCCTTTGCTTAAGTAACTGTAGTGCTAACATTTTTGCTTTTCTTTTTCTAGATATTTTGAGAGCTCTTGCGCAATAGCAGAAGTCTGAAACAATAGAAGTACTGGTTCCTAACTATATGATTCATGTAATGAATTTTGTTTTGTGCAAGCCCCTTCCAATTCTAATTATTGTTGTATTTGTATTTTAACACTAGCTTTTAAAATATTCTTAGTTGGGTACAAAAATGCTAACCTTAAATTTCCTTTGGCAATGTATTAAATTTTGGGGGGCTTTAAACATGGCCAATAGCACTGGCACTGCATTGGGATAAATATGATGAATTTCTGGCTCCACTACTTGGTCTCTGGGTGAAACTAGTCAACTTCTATATTTGAAAAATGCATTATTCACACAGTCTCCTGAAATGGACAATCGGAATTGGGGGTATTTAACATATAAGTAAATCTCATATTACACTGTCTAGCCCAAGAGAAGCACTCAACTAAAGTTAAGTTAGTTTAATATCATAAACTCACAGGACCTTAAAATCAGCTCTACTCCAAGCTCACATTGCCAGTATCCCATAAACAGCCAGAGACTGCGTTTGTAAACAAGCTCAATTCTTAGGCTTCTTATACATCTCCTCCTCCTGCCATACATAGAAAAAACATATTTAAGCATCATTTTGGAATTAGAATGCTCAGAGACACTTAATGAAATATGTATAATTGCATAAATATTCAAATATCAATGATGATGAATATTTTAAAATGAAATAGAACAAATTACTTTATTTATATATATAAATCAATTGCTTTGTGTGTATGTGTGTGTAAACATATGAAATATATGTGTACATATATTGTTTGTTATTTTTAAGTTAGAGAATATATCCAATAAAAAAAGGAGTCTCACATATAAGTTCATTAAATAAAACATTTCTCCTTATTCAGGGTTTTATTTCCAGGAAATAAAATACAGGAAAAAAATGCATCTATACATTATGGATCAATTCACACTCCTAATTATACCAATCCATAAAAATATCAAACTCATCCTCATATTTTGAAACATTTTACATTTTTTAACACCTGACACTATTCTATTTGATTTCTATTAATCAATTTATTTATACTCATAAATCTCTGTAATATACTTCTTTTATCATCCCCCTTTTGTAGATGAGGAAGCAAAAGAAAGTAAAATTAAGTAACATATCTGAAGTCACTAATAAGTGGTGGTGCCAGGAAAATTGCCCACTCAATCTGGGATTTGACCACTGCAACTTTCCAGTCCTCAGATGGATTTAGCTGGGTCTGGTAAATAGATGATTATGGGACTGATTGATATTTTTGTTTGCTTATTTATAAGAGATCAGATTTGCTTAATTTGGGCATTAGAAGGACAATGAGTAATTGTGCTTAGCCGGTCTCAGAGAAAAAGAGGGCAGAACAGGAACTTTTTCTCCGAGGGCATTACAGGTAGAATTATAAATACGATCAGATGTCTGCCATAGAGAATTACCACCTCAGTTCATTGGTAATGCATGGCCTTGACAGCAAAATAAGATGCATCTCTCTGGTGATATCTTGAGGAAAATTATAAAATGTAAGTTATATATATACACTATAACATATATAACTTACATTTTAACTTATATATATATATATATATATATATACACTAACTTACATTATACTATATATATATATATAGTATTACTGAAATGAAAATAAGATTAAGTTTTCAGTCAATAAAATTTCAATTGAATAATAGGAATGATGATAATATTCTTATGTGAGTGGTTAATTCACTCAACATTATCAGAGCTGCTTTTGCAGCACAGCTAAAAGTAACATCACATAAATAAACAAATCTAATCTCTGAGTCAGTAAAAATATAATTGAAATACCAGATTTTTCTATTTACCACTTATGTTTGATGCCATACAACCTTTAGAGATTCTTCAATAACAAGAGAACAAATATTGTCTTAAACATTTGAATTACAAAAATTATATTGCTAATACAAAGACTTTAATAACTTTTAAAAATGGGCAGCTGAAGAAATTTATTTATTTATTTATTTTCCTCCATGTATTCAAACTAGAAATAATTTTTGAAAGCTTCAAATGCAAGAATTTTGCATTAACTTTATTAAACTTTATTAAATTAAAAATTGCATAATAAGTTTTTATTTTAACATGGGTCTATTACTCAGGATTCTTTAAGGCACGGGTTCTTCACAAGGGTTCCATGAGCTTGAATTTAAATCCAAACAAACATTATTCTTGTGAGTTTGTGTTGGTGTGGGTGTGATATATTTATTAAATAATACAAAGTACAGTGTGGACTTAGTAAGGGATCCATGGTTTTCACCTGACTCGCAATAGGGTCCATGGAACAAAAAAGCTTAAGAACCCCTGCTCTAGGGAAATAGAATGCACAGGGGATATCTTTAAATATTATGAAATTTTATAAAATTGTCTCACAGTACTGTGGGAGTGCACAAGTCCAATTTCTGTAGGGCATTTGACAAGCCATGTTTTAGATGAACTCCCTCAGAGAAGCTGCCTGAAATAGAGAAAGAAATTCTCTCTTCTGACTACTGAAGTAATCACTTCTCCATTTAAAGCCTTCAATTGATTGGGGGAGAAGTCTCTCATTGCTGAAAATCATCTCCTCAATTGATTATAAACATAATCTGCCATAGATGCAGTCAATTTGCTAATGATTTCCTTCCAGTAACAATTAGACCAGTGCTTGCTTGACCAAACTACAGGGCACCATTTTCTGTTCAAGTTGCCACATGAGCCTAACTATCACATTTAATAAAAGGATATAAGACAAAAATAGATCCTTCTCCTCCAGGTGTGTTTAAGCATAAGTGAATGGATTTATTGTGCATAGGGCTTAAAATGTGAAAATTAGAGAAAAATGGATTGATTATTGAGCCCTTAGTATTTTTAGATACTTACTACTTACTTCTAATGAATACAGGGACACTGTATATTAAATCATTCATTGTTTTAATAAGTACTAAAAAGTACTATTAATATATTGATGGGAAAATTAATTTTAATGAAATAATAGAGCAATATATGAAATATAACTTGAGGAAATCATTTGATGAAAAAAAGGTGACATTTTTTGTTAAAACTTAATACCACAGAGGTTATCTGTACCTCCTTATATTTGGGTTTGCACTTCCACTTGCACTGACAAGAACAAAATGTTCATTTCCTAAGTTTGCTACTCTAGAGAATCATAATTGAAATTTTCTGCTGGTGAAGATGGAAGAGTAGGAAATCAAAAATAATCCAAACTCTAAAATTCTTATTGACTATCGAAAATCTCTTCATGGGTCCGTAAAACCATTTTGTAGGACAGAGAACCTCAAACTAAGAGATGATTGAAGATATAACATCAAAGCATTTTAATAAGTGATTATTTATATTCTTTATATCTTACCTAGATTATATCTGTATTTATTTAGATGTAGAAAGACTATCTATATTTACTCAATAAAGCAATTTTATTTAGAGACAACAAAATTAATTCACTCCCAGGAATACAAGTTTGTTTGTCTGTTCTGATTTTCACATTGAAAGATTTTGCTCTCTCTCCTTTATTTGGACACAAAGGCAAGGATTTTCACAAAACTTGTAGCAAAGACATAGTATAAGAAAAAATTACAAATGAAATCTGAGCCTTGAGAACTAATAACTGATATATAGGCTTAAAACCCTCAAAATAAGCATATTTAGTGTAATGCAGTATACTTATAACTAAAAGTTCATACTTATTAAGGGGACAATGTCAGTTACGTGGAATTAAATGGAATTTCCTACATAGAGAGATAGATGGAAATGCTTCCAAACGTAAGAAACAAATCACTATACTGCAGCATTCAGTGATTCTGACTACACTTTTCCAGGGAATAAGCTAATCATTTCTATTTTCAGTGAAATTTCTATTTGATGTTGTTATAGATGTTTTGTTTTATATGATACAGTTTTTGAGGGACAACTTGAACAATTTAATGCACATTTAATAACACATTTTCCAATCTACTCACTTCATTCTTATTTCCACAAAATACATACGAGTCAATTGAAGTTCTCTCCATTTACCGCCTTTCAGCCCCTTGGACCATGCAGTTTTTGTTTCCCATCAGAGAGAGCATTATTTTATTAAGCAAAGTAGAAGTACATCATCAAGCCCTCTGGCCCAATTAAATCAGTAATAGTAGTTTTTGCTTGTTCCTTTGTTTCCATTGTTTTTGTAGTTTATCATATCCTCTACCATCTTTTGAGTTTTTGGAGTCAAAGTAAAGATCCTCACTCAGAAGGCATTTGGTTTGATGCTGTGTTTCTTCTTTTACTCCTTGGATGATCTTATGTTATAAGCTATCAAATTACAAAAAAAAGTAAAGGCAAATTTACCAACTTGATTATAATGCAAAGAACGCTTAACCCAAATTTCTCCTTTATAGGCCACATTAGGAAATAAATTAAGGCAACGAAACAGGCAACCTTAAAACTTTTAGATGCGATTATGGTTCTGGTACTTAACTGAAGTCTAAATATGTAAAATTATTCAATCTCTCCAAAAATCTACTGACCTTTTGAAAACAAGGAAAGGAGTCCCTTGCAGATATGTTAAAAAGGTAAGCTGGCATATAGAAAAAACTAACAAAGTTCATATAGGTCTATGTATATATAGATAGATATCTGGAGAGAAAGAGAGAAATACAGCTTGAAGATAAATATTTGGAAAGAGATTATATGGTTGAAATTTTAATCTTTCTTCCAAATTTACTTATTAGCATTATTCAAATATCAAAGGGTTTAAATGTATTTACTTAAAATACAGAGAGTGTAGTATCCTGGGAAAAAACTTGAATAAAAGGGGGAAAGAGTAATGATAAAATATTTTAAACCTGCATGCAATGACATTGCAATAGTAATGAGAACAATTGTTTGGTAGAGATAGATTTAAAAATAGCTGAAATATGTAATATCTATAATTGTACAACTAAGGAAGAGATTAAAGATGGATATTATAAAATGATGCTAAGGCCAATTTGTCGTGGGACTAAAGATTTTTGTCTATTGAATCCAGAATATTGAATTGGGAAGGAGAGAATGGGGAGTTGGACTAATCAGTCAACTGGAACAGACTTTGTTCTCCTGAGGTTATTTCACCACATTCAAGTCCCCAATTTCCTTTTCTCTTTCATATTTTTGATGTTTCTTGTGACCGTTGCTGGCAATATTATGATGATTATTTTCATTTGGTTGGACTCTCGACTCCATACTCCTATGTAATTCCTTTTCAGCTAACTTTCCATCATGGACCTCATGTATAGCTTCACTATTGTCCCAAAGATAGCCATTGCTTTCCTGTCTGGGAAAAACACCATTTCTTTTATTAACTGTGAAATTCAGCTCTTCCTCATCACGATCCTCATTGGACCAAAGTGCCTTCTCTTGGCAGTCATGGCTTATGACCGCTATATGACTATATGCCACCCTCTCCAATATTCCATTTTCCTGAACCCTACAGTCTGTCTCTCCATGGTGGCTGGCTCCTGGCTTGGTTCTCTTTTCAATGCCTTGATTCATGGTATATATACTCTGAAACTCTCTTACTGTGCATCCCAGGACCTCCATAATTTCTTTTGTGAGATCCCAGCTCTCCTAAAACTTGCTTGTTCTGATACATCTCTTTATGAAAATGGGCTTTATGTCAGTGATGTTGTGTTCCTCCTCATTCCATTATCTGAAATTATGATCTCATATGGGCAGATAATTTCTACAGTTTTGAGATTAGGATAAAAATTTGTTAAGAGAAAGGCTTTGGCAACCTGTTCTTCCCATATGATTGCGTGTCTCTCTTCTATGGAACAGCTATCATAATGTACTTTCTCCCCAATGCCTATCATACCGCTGAGCTGGATGGAGTAGAGTCTGTTTTCTATACTATCCTCATGCCCATGCTCAACCCCTTCATCTACAGTCTACGAAACAAAGAGGTGACTGGAGCACAATGGAAAATGCTCAGAAGATAAGCCTCCTTAAAATATTGATATATTTATGGAGAGTAAGACATGAACAGATGGATCTCATATTATTGCAACAAAGACAGACAAGATACAACGATAAAGCTATGACTTTTCTGGAGACAAATCATGGATAGATTCCTTCAGCCTACTCTTGATAAAGTGTTAATGGACTAGATTACTCCTTCCTGCTGAACCTCAATTGAACTTCATTGCACTATTAAGCAGAATGCTGTATGCCAGATGATACCTAGAATTTGCAACTGCTAACAAACAATACAGAACACAATGTCTTTAAATATTAGAGAAAAGGAATAAATGCACAATCACAACAATGTTGACCTTTGCTTAATTTTATACTATTTCCCGCTATATAACATTATTACATTATATTATACATAATATAATAATTATATTATTATATTATTGTTACATCATTTAAATATAAATATTACTAATAAATTGCTCACTAAGTTCTGCAAATACTTATATAGCATTTAATTTTGAACATATTAGTCTATTGTGAATCACAAACACAAATTTTTCTTTTCTTCTCACTACTTGATTTTGAAAGTGATATGCATATTAACTAATTGCTAGAAATATACATATGTTTATGCTATTTAAAAATATTCATTTACTCAATTACAGTTTAGCATATTAAATATAGTTATCTACTATATTATTATTCATTTTAAGTCTTTTCCTATTTATACTTATATAAGGGTATTCAGATTTATATGTATATATATACACATGCATATGTATATGAATATATGAATAGCATTCCCACATTCTATTTAACTTTGTTCCTGATGCATATTAAGAAGTGAAAATAATGGGTCCAAGGATATCAATATTTTGGCTTGTATTTATTTCTCAATACAATTTTATGAGTTATGTATCTTTAAAATGCAGAAAAATAGATTTATTCTTATAACATATATGTATATGTAAGACTATATGTGTGCAACCAAGTTCAGAAGAAAATTTAAGATACACAGTTTTACACTTCTAATATCTAAAATTAAATTTGTAAGTATAAATAAACATTTCCAGCATTTTATTAAATGTTATTTAGTAACACATCATAGAAATTGTGTGTGTATCTTATAACATTCTTCTTTGTAACTGTTTTCTTACTGATTTTAGATATGAATTATTTCTGATCTTCATGTTTTCTTATACATTTGATTGATTGATTTTCATTTATTATTAATGAAAAAAATCACCAATGCATTACCTCTCTTATAATTTAATATTGTTATCATCTTTTATATATCTGCATTTATGCAGCTTTCAATTTTAATATTGTTATATGTATGTCTCATTGCACTACATTATTTGTTTTATAATTCTATTTTTTCTTGGCAATGGTTGATCTTTTCCTTTTATATGTAACTTACAATTCCACTTTCAGCCACCTCCACAGTATGAAATTATATGTCTAAATATACATCTATTTAATTTTGCAACATGTATATTAATCAATAAATTACTACTATTTATAAAATGCTTTTTGGTCAGATTGAACTAACTCAAAGGAGATATAACAACAAAAAAATAGTTGTAGAAATGCTGCCCAGCGTATCCAAATGATTCTTATTTTTTAGTTTTATAATATTTTGCTACTATTTAGTATTGCTTATCTCTGCTTTTATGTTTTAACAAACACCTCCTATAGCTTATTAATTGCATGATTCTTGGTTGTATTGCAATTTTCTGGATCAATGTTCTTTCAGTTCATAAATATGATAGGAGAAGTTGTATAATACATGTGGACAAAAATAAATGGAAATATTCCTTAAAAAGTGTGCCTGCAAAAGTTATTTCTTTTCATCAACCACCATCATTTGACTTATGTAATAATTTCACTTTCATCACATTCATAAGATATCCCATATTGGAAATATTTAATAGGCTAAAATTATATAAACTGATGTGGATTAAATAGCCTAATTCTTCTTCCTGTCATGCCATTAACAGATTTTTAACCCAACCTAAAGAATAACTAGATTCTCTAATTAAGTGCAAAGAAAGGGACTAATTTTGTACGTTTGAACATATGATCCCTTATTGCTGTTATCTCTGATAACTATATCTCAGCTTATTCAGAAACTGCCTCTCCTCCTTTCCCAGCATGGGTATATTGGCAGGCTTGTCAGTAAAACAATCCTGACCCATAAATACATAAACTTATTATCCAGCATGAGCCAACTATTTTCTCCTTCTGCCTAGCCACAATTACTGAAGTAGGAATGGACATATATTCAAGTCAGGATGACCTATACCCTTAGCTGGGATTTTTACATTTTGAAATATTTAGTAAAACAGGGAGTCAAAATTTCTCTACCTAGGGAAGTATTCAACTTGTCAAAGAGTTTGTTTAGTTCTTCAAATTGTTTGAAAGCCAATTAAACCAAAAATTTTTGGCACCTCTCACATAAAAATGTAAATTGCTAATACAAAAACACTTATGTCTTGCAAAAATGTGCCTACATCTAAGCAAGGAAATATCATATGAACTTGAGAACACCCTTTGACCTCACCCAGGACAGATTTCCAACCATTCAACTCCCTCTTCAATAGTCCTTATTGGCCATGTCTATTATCCAACTATCAGTGGATACTCAGTTCCTTGTGGCTTTTGTAATAGCTTCACCATTTCTTGAGGAATAATTCATGAGGTTTAACTGCTGAGTTAACATACATATGATTCAAAGTTTGATACCTGTTAAGGATTGAATTTTGTCCCCCATTAAGATATGTTCAACAGTAACCACCAGTCAGTCACTTGAACATGATCCTATTTAGAAGAAGGATCTTTGAAGATATCATTAGTAATGATGAGTCCAAACTGGAAAGGGTGGGAAATATGGCTGTCATCATCATGAGGAGAATATAGTTATCCAAGAGAGTGAGAGTGAGAGAGAGAGAGAGAGAGAGAGAGAGAGAGAGAGAGAGAGAGAGAGAGAGAGAGAGAGAGAGAGAGAGAGAAAATGAGAGAGAGAGCACTACATACTGGGGGCTGAGATTGAGTGAATTGCCACTGCTAGAATCCTCCATATTTCAGCAAATGCCTGGCTCAGCTAAGACCTAAGTAAGGAGATCTAGTGTCCAGAACTTTGTATTAAGCCACCCAATAATTTCTAGGAGTATCAAACAACCCAGTTTGCAATATTTTTCTAAGACAGCTCTGTTAAACAAAGAAAATATCTATGTACAGAAAGGAAAAGATTACATATACATATATATTTAAATTTCATCCAATAACTTTTGAGAATGATCATTTCTTCCTTGCATTGTTAATATTTTTTACTTACTTAAATTAGAAAAATATGTAATCAATTTGCATTTTCTCAATGATGAAAAACTTCTTAAACGTATCATTGCACAATTTAAAATTGAGTTATTGAACTTTGCTATTCTCTTTGTGTGATTGTTAATATTATTTTGGACAGGTAATATTTTTATTAAATATTTTTTGCCATACAGAGATTTTGTTTATTTTTTTCTGCTACCTCATCACATAGAGCACCTGGATAGATTTTCATAATATTTGAAGGAGTTGGTTGCATATTTTAGCTTCAAAATGGAGACTAGTCAATTGATAATTAATTGTTGATTTAATTCAAAAAATAGTTATCATTCAGAGAAAACATAAATGAGCTCAAAAGAGTGTGCTTGATACACTCTTTGCATAATATTTAACTGAAAGGGAAAGGAGAAACAATAAATTGCAATGGGAGATGTGTTGACTTTCAACTACTATTTTACAGTTAACCTGTTAGTTGAGCACAAACAAACAAACAAACAAACAACTACCTGCAGCTCAGCTTAAGAGTGATTAACTGCAGGCACTTACTGGTAATAAAAATATGCTCATATTGAATCATACTCCTAAATCACTTTAGGTAAGAAAACAAGTCTGCAACATATATTCAATGCAGAATCTATCTCCCTGAAAAGTATTTTGTTAATTTATTTGCATGTGCTTTCACATCCCTCTTCCCTAAGTAGAATGAGGATTCATCTTCTTCCCTCTTATTGATTTTTATGTATTACAAGGTTATCATTCATGGGCAAATGGGAATCACCTATCTATTTTATGTAACAATTATGTAATCTAAAACTTCTTTAAAAATAAAAAATAATTTAAAAAGGTACACTTTGGTGATATCCCATTAATTTTCAACTATTGCTTTAAATTACTTATATCTTTTATTTAAACATTTTAAAAAACAACCATGCATAGCATACAAGATTCCCAGCATTGCCCACCCAACCAACACTTTACTTTATTGTGACACATTTGTTACACATAAAGAAAGAACATCTTCAATATATTACTATGTAGTCTATAGCTAATATTTGGTATATTTTTCCAATAAACCATCCTATTATTAACACCATATATTAGTATTGTATATTTGTTATAGTTCATGAAAGAACTTTTTTATATTTGTACTGTCAACCACAGTCTATCATTCACCATGGGGTTTACTTTGCTATACAGTCCTGTGCCTTGTACAATCCACCCAAAGTGTACAATCAGCTGTTCTCAGTTTCATCACAGAGTTGTGCTGTCAGCAGCTCAGTCTATTTCAGAAAATTTTCATTATTCCAAAAGGAAAATCCCATACCACCTTATATCCTCCCCCCATTATTAACCCTTAGCATTGATATAGTACATTCTTTGGCATTGCTGTAAAAATATTACAATATTTACTATTATTTATAGTTACATTAGTTGTATTTTCCTGTGTGTCTCCACATTCTTAACATGTTGTAATAGAGGAACATCCTTGTATTTGTACTATTAACCACAATCATCATCCACCTTTGAAATCACTATGTTATACAGTCTTTAGATCGGGGGTTCTTAATCTTTTTTGTTCCACAGACCCCTTTGCCAGTCAGATGAAAACCACAGACCCCTTATTAAGTCCATACTATACAATGTATTATTTAATAAATATATCACAACCACACCAACACATCCCTACAAGAATAATGTTTTTTATTTAAATTCAAACTCACAGACCCCTTGTTGAGAACCCCTAATCTAGATTATCCTCTAGATTTCTTTCTATTGACATTAATCTCTCTAGACTACCACTTTCAGCTAATACACATTTATAAATTGGTAGAGTTAGTTAAACTCACTATAATGTGTTACCATCAATTCTATCAATTTCCACATATTTACAATCTACCTTATTAAACATTTTAAATGAATTCAATGTCAGCTCCCATTCTCAACCCACATTCTATCTCCTCATAAACTATACTCTATAGCTTAACTTCATGAGTTTACCCATCATATTTAGTTCATTTTAGTGAGACCATACAGTATTTGTCCTTTGTGTCTGGCTTATTTCACTCAACATAATGTCCTCAAGGTTTACCCATGCATCCTGACTTAATTTTTCTTACTACAGTCTAGTATTTCAACATATGTATATACCATATTTTTATTATCCATTTACTAGTTGATGGACACATGGATTGTTTCTATCTTTTTTTAAATTATGAATAATCCCAGTATGAACATTTGTGTACAAATATCTGTTTATGTCCTCAATTTCAGTTCTGAATTTATTCCTAGGAGCAGGATTACTAGATCATAAAACAGTTCCACAAGACTGTCTTCCACAGAGGATGCAACATTTTACATTCCATCCAACAGTGAAGAAGTGTTCATATTTCTCCACATCCCCTCGAGCACTTATAGTTTTCTGGGTTTTTTAATCATGGTAATTCTGTAAGATGTAAAATAATATTTCATTGTAGTTTAGATCTGCATTTCCATAATAGCTAGAGATGTTGAATATCTTTTCACGTGTTTTTTGAGCACTTGCATTTCTTCATTGAAAAAAATCTACTCAAGTCTTTTACCTAGTTTTAATTGGGCTGCTTGTATTTTATTGGTTTTTGCTAAGGCAGCACCACAGTCACCTGGTAATAAAATTTGTTTTAGCATGCTAGGCGGCTGAAAGCAGACACCATAAAAAAAGTTGGCATTTTAAAGTTGAAGTTTATTAGTTTACAGGCCTGCAGTTTTGAGGCTGAATGAAATGTCCAAATTGAAGCATCATGAGACAATGCTTTCTCCTTGAAGATGGGCTTCCAGTGATCTTGGACTTCTCTCTCTCATGGTAAGGCACATGGCAGTGTTTGGTCATCTTACCCTTCTCTTCTGGGTTTCATTGCTTTTAACTTCTTGCTTCCCTGGCTTTCTCTCTCTCTCTCCATATTCTTCCCCTATATAAATGTCTCCAGTAAGAGGATTAAGACCTGACCTGGGCCATTTCTAACTGAAATAAGTTAATCAAAAAGATATACATACAATAGGTTTACAGCCATAGGAATGGATTAGCTTAAGAACATGATTTTCTGGGGTACACACTGTTTCAAACAGCCACACAGCCCAGAAAAGTAATGGATTACTCTATGACAGACAGTTGCCATCCTGGGCACAGTGGTGGAGATGTACCTAACATCAGTGATGGAGGGCTGACTGAGTAGATACTACATCATAAAACAATTGTTGTAATGTTATTATGTCCAGATATATGGATATGCTAGACATTTGTCCAGCTCTGCATACTTAGCTTACAGAGAGTAAAAAAAGTATGACTGGCAGGAGGAGGGTAGATGTTATCTCAAAAGTCTGCATGGTTAAGGAGAGGAAAAGAGAATGGTTACATGCAGAAAATCTACAATAAAAAGGTGATTTACCATTAATTTTCATGTACAGATGAACATAAATGTAGGAAGAAACAAGTTGCCTATAATCCAAATATACTTATATCAAAGGGCTTGTTTAGAAACTCAGTTTCTATAAATACTTTCCTGATACTAAGAGTGATGCAACTAAATGTACTTCCAACATTAGGTATAAAATAACAAATCCTTATTTTTTCTTTAAAATTCGTATTCCAATTAGTAATGAAGTTAAGTGTTCTGCATTAAATTTACAATCAAGCTTGTGGTTAACTGGCATCCTCACATTATTTGTCTGTTAATCCATGTACATGGAGTATATTTCCATTTATATACATCTTCTTTTATTCTTTTCAGCAATATTTTCTATTTAGTTTGAATTATAGAGGTCGTAAACTTCTTTCTTTAGAATTTCTCCTAAAAATGTGATCACATTATAAATGGCATTTAATATTTATTTTTATTTTTGAGTTCTTGCTGATTGTTTTTCTATATTTATTTGTATTCAGGACACATGGTAAAATTACTTTTCATATTATGGCAATTTTTTCTGGATTGTTTTGATTATCTATGTACACCTTCATGCCATATATGAATGAAGCTAGATTTACTTATTCCTCTCAAATCTATATACTATTGTTTTTCTTGATGTACTACACTATGAAAAAAAGTACATAGTGAATAAGCTTGATGTATTTCCCAAAATTTAAAAGAAAGTGTTCAATACTTCTACAGTGAGCATGATAGATATAGTTTTTTTCATGGATTCCTCTGGTCAGATTAAAGAAATTCACTTCTACTTTTAGATTTCTGAGAAATTCTAATATAAATAGTTGTTTACTTTTATTGAATGCTTTTTCTGCTTCCATTTATAGGTCCACAATCTTTTTATCATTTAAGATATTGATAAAATTGATTACATTTATTTCAATATTTACACGTATTTGCACATCTGGAATAATCCATATATTCAGTTTTTTATGTTTCTGGGCTCATTTTACAAATATTATGAGTTAGATTACTGGGTGCAATTTCATAAGATATATTCATCTATAATATCTACAATGTCCCATTCTTGCAATGTATTTATGAAGTTGAATATACAAGTTATATTGACTTATGCAATGTATTGAGATTTCATTTTTCTGTTATTTAGAAACATATGCAGTAGGTCGTTATTATATATATATAAACATATGTATTTGTATTTAGAAAAATCCATATTTACATAGTGAAATTATATAGCCTTTAGTAGGGATAAATTTTCATTAAAATAACTGAATAAAATTATTCTCCCATTTATGAATTGAATTGCCTCTGATTTCTAAAGAAACATTTGAAAAGGGTTCAATAAGCAATAAAATGTTTTTTGCAATTTGAATGAGCTAATTTTATATTCAATATCATAGGGCATCTCCTTTTTCATTATTTTTCCCAGCAACAATAACACTTGGGAACAAAACAATAAATACCCTCTAAAATTTTCTGATACTCTGGCATGGGCAATTTGTAGCTGTATTTGATGTTATAGGATAATATTTATTGATAAATTGGCTTAATTTGTCTACTTTGTTAATTAACTAGAAAAATATTATGTGTTTTAAATAATGCAGTGATAATTGATGCTTTTAATTAGAAATTATAAAGTGCAATTGAACTCATTACATTGAATTATTAGCTTAAAGATGCTACTTACATTTTCACATTTAATTGGTGAAAAAATTATTTCTTATTTGGTAGTGAAATGATTATCTAAGAATATTAATCCAATTCTCCTTTCCAGCATTAGAGGTAGAAATTGATCATTTAAACATAATTTATAGCACATTGTATCTAATGTTTACTACAGTACAGACTGAAAAATAAAAATTGCATGTTGGAAGCAAAATATTAGATTAGATGGAGAAATATGAAGTATAAAGGGTGGAGGAGGTATTGTATTGGACCATAAACTGGGATTGGAAAGAACATATGACAACTATTTTTTTCAAGCTCTATATCAATTTAATTCTTGTGTACCTTTTATCTTGTATATTCAGGAATTTTTAATTTGATAAATAGAATCCTTACATAAGACCAAGATAGAATTATTATGAAATGCATTAATAAAATACCTGGAATGGATCTTGGAACTAACTTGGATTGGCTCACTTGAGTTATGAAGCCTACAGACAAGAAATGATTTGTTAATAATGACAATAAATAAATAACAGCAATACTAATTTGGTATTGATACCGTCTACACATCTGCCTGCTTCAAAGAAAAACTCATTTTCTTATCTACCAATCTCCCAAAACTCAGTTTTATCCCAGTTGTTCTTAGGTGATAAACATGAACTATGTAGAGAATAGGAGTCTGAGAATTTTAACTTCCAGTTTGCATCTGCCATGAAACTATGAAAGCAGACCTAGGTTCAAGTGATTGAGCCCGACAACAGATAATCTAGAGTGTAAAGACAGATATTTATATTAGAAGTGGTGCTGTTTATAGAAGAATTTATGCTCATACAGAGGAAAAAAATTGTCAGGGGGAAGTTTTTCTCTCTCCAATATTTCCCTGGAACACAAACACAGATAAAACCTTCAGTTTTCTTCAATAAAATTCTAAGTAATTTTGATACTAATTTTATTTTAACACCTAGTGGTATCTAATTATAAAATAAATAATGCTGTATTTAACTGAATAAACAGGATGAACGAATGCAAAAATTGTTTTTAAACTCTGTCTTTTCTTTAGCAACTATAGTGCTGATATTATTTCTTTGCTTTTCCTAGATATTTTGGTAGTTCTTGCAAAACAAGCACAGATGGGAAAGAACAGATAAGGTGATTTCTCATTATATGGTTGAAGTAATGAAGTTGGATTCTGTGCAAGCACCTTCTTGTTTTACGTACCTTTTGACACTATGTTATAAAATATTCTTAGTAGAGTACAAAAGTGCTAAACATAAACCTTTGGTAATGTAGTAAATGTAGTGTGGCTTTAAACCAAGATGACTAGGATACAGGCACTGTAGTTTGAGATATCAATATTTGGGTCCACTACTTCCTCTATCAGTGACATTAGGCAATCTATATTTGAGAAACGCAGTGTTATTCATACTGCCCTCCTAAGATGAACAATGGAAGCACTGAGTATTTAATATATGAATAAAGCACTTACAACTCTGCATAGCACAGGAGAAGCACTCAATGAAAGTTAATTTAGTGTAATATCATAAAATCACAAGGACCTTAAAATCAACTCTGCCACAAACTAACCTACCCATTATCCCATATACAGTCTGAGATTTCATTTGTAACTATGAGAGTTTGGAGCTATTTGTAAATCCTGGAAAATATCACATTATTGGGAATAATCCATTTCTGTGGAATTGGACCCTTTGATTCAGTTGGTTTAAGTTGGGGGTGAAGCTTTGATTGGATTACTTCAGTGAGGCATGACCCAGGGTGGAAATTTTTTCTCTTGTTGGAGCCCTTTATAAACAGAAGACTGAACATAAAGACACACAGAACAAAGCAGCAGAGACAGAGAAACACTGAAAGGCTGAGAGAAACATCCTGGAGGATGGAGGCTGGAAGAAGTGGAGCAAAGAAGCACAGAAAGAGAACAAATGAGAGGCTGAGAAATTGGGCCTGGAAAAGAAGGGAGAGGCCCAGACTTACAAATATCACTATTGCACTATATCACATGTTAAAAGACCAGGATTACCAGTAGCAGACATTTGGTGAGGCAGCATCTCTGATGATGACTTAATTTGAACATTTTCATAAACTCAGAATTATAAGCTTTAACCTAATTCATTCCCATTTTAAAAGCCAACCCTTTTCTGGTATATTGCTCCCAGCAGCTTTTAGTAAACTAAAATAGGAACCAACCTCAATTCTAAGGATTGTTATATATCTCCCCACCCACAATACATAGAAAAAATATTTAGGGATCACTTGGGGATTAGAATATCCAGAAATCCTTAATGAAATATGTACATCTACATCAAAATACAAACAAATAACAATATCATGAATATTTGAATATTTCAAAATAAAATAGACCACGGATATTTCTTTCAATATTTAATCATGTGCTGTACATGTACATATACATATATATATGATATACGTATATACATGTGTATTGTTTATTATGGATAAATGAGAGAACTGATTTTAAGTAAATGATGGAGTCACAAATATAGTTCATTAAAAAAAATATGTTTCCCATATGTAAGTGTATTATTTGCCTATTTGATGATACCAGCAGAAAAAAAATAATACTATACATTATGGATCAATCCACAAACCTAATTATACAAATTCATAATAATCAAAAACTCATCCTCATATTGTGAAACATTTTGCCTCTCCCTAAACCTGGCACTGTTTAATGAGATTTTCATTAATCAAGTTATTTATACACATAAAACTCTATAATGTGCATGGTCTTATTGTCCCTCTTTTGTAGATGAAATACCAAAGGAAAGAAAATTTAAGTAACAGATGTTAAATCACTAAGAATTAGTAAAGACAGGAAGGAAATGCTTTTATTCTGGATCCAAGGCAGAACCTATTGAATTCTGCTCTGGGAATTCAGCACTGCAGTTTCCAAGTTCTCAAATGGAGTTAGCTGGGGCTGGTAAATGAAAGCTCATGAGACTAATTGATATTTTTGTTTGCTTGTTTTCAAAGAACAGACTTACTTAACTTGGGCATTTGAAGGAAAATGGAATAATTTTATTTTGTCTACCTAAGGGAGAAGAGAGAGCCAGACAAGGGACATTTACTCTATGGACAGTGCAGGTAAAATTGTAACTTAGTCCAAATATCTGTAGTAGAGAATTTCATGTTGTATTTAACCACCCTTTATGGCTGTGAGATGAAAGGAAGATGAATCTCTCTGGATACTTTTATGGGCAACTCTTCCTTTTATTTAAATGGAGTTCTAGTGATATGCTGAGGAAAATTTGGAAGGTAAGTTAGTCTATATCTAGTATTTCTTAAAAGAAAATAGAATAGTTTTAATTTTAAAAAATCATTTGAATTATAGGCATGATGATAATACTATTCTTATGTGAGTAGTTGATTCATTCAACATTATAATCATTGCATTCACAGCATAGCTAAAACTAATTTTACATAATAATGAATTGTAATCTCTGAGATAGAAATTAGATGAAATGAAATTGAGTAGCTCTTAAATAACTGTTTTTATATTTACTACTTGTGTTTATTGCCCCTTTAGACTATGTCTCTTTTTATATATTTTTTTATTACGAAAGTTATGAAGTTACAAACAACCATGCACATGTGTAGAATTCCCAAGCAATACCCCTTTATCAACACACCACACCATGGTGGAACATTTGCTACATATTATGAGATAATACCTTCAGACTGTTACCAACAACCATGGTCCATGGGGTATATTTGGCACACTATTTCCATACCCCCCATTATCAACACAGTGCATCTTTGGCATAGATGCATGAGTTTTACTGTATTGCTGTTAGCCACAGTCCATAAGCATACCACTTGTATTTTTCCCATACTTACCCAAATTCCCATCACACTGCAATAGTGATATACATCCACTCTTTCTCATGGAAGGACACTCTTGCATCTATACCATCAACCGCAATTCTCATCAACCTCTGGGTCCTCTGTGCTATTCAGCCCCTAGATTATTCTCTAGCTTTCTTTCTATTGACATTTAATACCACAGACTACCATTTCCAGTCACAATCCCATTGATAAAGCAGTTGTTACTCACTATAATGTGTTGTCACCAACTCTATGTATTTCCATACTTTTAGAATAAAGTTAATTAAAACTTCTACATACATTAAGCTTCAGTAGTCATTCTCAGCCCTTCTCTTATCTCCTTTCAGATTTTTAGTTTCCCTTCTCAGTGAGTTCTACTGGAGGAAGCAGAGTTGAAGAACACCACCAAACCCTCTGGCCAAGTTATGTCACTAATAGCAGTTTCTGCTTGTTCACTTGTTCCCATTGTTTTACACTTTGTCAAATCATCAACAGCTTTTTCTGTATGTGGAGACAAATTACTGAATCTCACTTAGGCATATGGTTTGATACTGGGCTTCTGGTCTTTGAATGGTCTTATGTTTTCAGCTATCAAATTATAAAAAATGTAAAGACATACTTACTTAAATTGGTTTCAAAATAAAGAACGCTCAAAAAATATTTCTGTTTAAAAGAAATATTTTCAATAAGCATTGAAATAGGCAACCTGGTAAATTTTTGATGTTAATATGGTACTGGTTATTTAACTTCTATTAATATAAGAAAAATTACATGATCTCTTTGAAAATCAAACTTGCATTTTGAAAACAAGGTAAGTAATCACTTGAATATATGTTATAAAGGTACAATAGCACATGTTAAAACTAATATATTTCATATAAGTGTATGGAAGATTAATTAGCACATTTATCTCAAAAATGAGAACTAATCAAAATTATAGAATGTCTTTATATATCTGAGTTGGATAAACCTATAAAGAGAAATAGAAATAAAGATTAGAAATAGAGATAGACACAGAGATGATAGAGATAAAGAGATAGAGATTTAGATTTAGATTTGAATATAGATATAGACAGACATAGACATAGAGATTGTAAATAAATTAATAGAAAAATACAGAGAGAGCAAGATATAGAGACAGAAATATGTGAAAAGAAACATGCACAATTTTTTTTTAATTTTAAACCAATTTTACTTAATAACATTATCAAATTTCAAGGTGTCTAAATATATTTTCTTCTAATGCAGAGTGTAGTATTTTGGTAATTTTCCTAAAACTTAAAAAGCAACATGCAGTGACATTGCAATACTTCTGAGAACAAATATGTGATAGAGATAGAGTTGAAAATCGATGAACACATATAATATATCATATGGGACAACTCAGTAAGAGAATGAAGTGACACATGGTAAAATGAGGGTGGGAACAAATTGCATTGGGATTAAAGATTTTGTTTGATCTCTCTATGATAATGAATTCCAGGGAGAGAATGGGGAGATTGACCAACCATACTATTGGAACTGACTTTATTCTCCTATGGCTTTTTCATTACATTCAATCTCCCAATCTCCTCTCTTCTCTCATCTTCTTGGTGTTTCTTGGTAATGTTATGATGATTATTCCCATTCGGTTGGACTCTTATCTCCATACATCTATGTACCTCCTTCTCAGTCAACTTTCCATCATGGACTTTTATAGCTCCACAATTGTCCCCAAAATAGCCATTGATTTCTTGTCTGGGAAAAATACTTTTTCATTTATTAACTGTGGAATTCAGCTCTTCCTCTTCACAACCCTTGTTGCCGCAGAGTGCCTTCTCCTGGCAGTCATGGCTTATGACTGCTATGTGGCTATATGCCACCCTCTCTGTTACTGTGTTCTCATGTGCCCTACAGTCTGTGCCTTCATGGTGGCTGGCACCTGAATGAGGTCCCTGCTCAATTCTTTGATTCATGTCATATATATTTTGAATCTCCCCTTACTGCACCAACAGGGAATTCCATCATTTCTTTTGTGAGATTCCAGCTCTCCTGAAACATGTTTGTGTTTATACAACTCTTTATGAAAGTGCAATTTTTATTAGTGATATTGTGTTCCTCCTCATTCCAATATCAGCCATCATGGCCTCATATGGGCAGATACTCTCTAGAGTTTTGAGATTAGGGTCAAACTTAGGGATAAGAAAGGTTTTGGCAACCTGTTCTTCCCATATGATTGTGGTGTCTCTCTTCTATGGGATAGCCATCATTATGTACATTCTCCCCAAAGCCTATCACACCGTTAAGCTGGATAAAGTAATATCTGTCTTCTATACTATCATCACTCCCATGCTCAATCCCCTCATCTACAGTCTTCAAAACAAAGAAGTGGCTAGTGCCCTCAGGAAATTCCTCAGTAGTAAACTTTAAATTTTCTGTTGAGACTAAGACATGAGAGTATGGGCCTCATAGAGAATGATATTATTATTACAAATATAGACAAGATAAAACAACCAAACTCTTACTTTTCTGTGGAAAACACATGGACAAACCT